>JAFBMS010000068.1:2040000-2075000 GCA_019788955.1 Albula glossodonta
ATAAATACGACTCTCTTAATGTGCTTGCTGTATTTTACAATTCTCTGTATCAGACCTGCTGATTGGTTCATGATTAGGAGTACTCTGTATCAGGCCTGCTGATTGCCTCATGATTTGGGTTTCCTCACATCCTGTGCTGCAGGGATTATTCCGGAACTTTGGCGATATTTTCCTGCCCGTGTTCCTCCCGCACATGGAGAGCCTGGTGGCGGACTCCCACGAGAGCACACAGCGATGCGTCGCCGAGATCATGGCGGGGCTTATCCGCGGCTCCAAACACTGGAGCTACAACAAGGTGAGAGCGCAGACATCATATGCACACACTGTGCATATATGAGTGTATGCACTCAAACGTATGTTTGACCTTTGACCTCCATACCTGACAGGTGGTGGAACTCTGGGAGACGCTCTGCCCGCTGATCCGCACGGCTCTGTCCAATATCACCGTGGAGACGTACGCAGACTGGGGCACCTGCATCGCCACTGCCTGTGTACGTAGGCTCACTGATTGCTGACAAAAACACACACACACACACACCCACATACTACCCGACTGTGCTGTCAACACGCACGCACACACATACACACACACATACATACTACCCAACTGTGCTGTCAACACACACATACACACACCCACATACTACCCGACTGTGCTGTCAACACGCACGCACACACATACACACACACATACATACAACCCAACTGTGCTGTCAACACACACATACACACACCCACATACTACCCGACTGTGCTGTCAACACGCACGCGCACACATACACACACACATACATACTACCCGACTGTGCTGTCAACACACACACATACACACACCTACATACTACCCGACTGTGCTGTCAACACACACAAACACTCACACATACTACCCGACTGTGCTGTCAACACACACATACACACACCCACATACTATCCGATTATGCTGTCAACACACAAAAACACTCACACATACTACCCGACTGTGCTGTCAACACGCACGCACACACATACACACACTCACACCACCCGCAGAGACCCTCGATCCTAACGTTGCGCCGTTGTGGTCCCACAGGAAAGCAGAGACCCTCGGAAGCTACACTGGCTGTTTGAGATGCTGATGGAGTCCCCAGTGAATGGTGAAGGGGGGTCCTTCGTGGATGCCTGGTTAGTACAAACAACTCAGACACACACTTTCCAGTACTGCGTGTGTGTGTATGTGTATACGATGTGATTGTGTACGAGTGCGTGTGTGCGTTTGGGTAGCGATTCTATGTCTCTCTCTCGGTCGGTTGTATGAACCGCAGGCTGGTCTAGCACCCCAGCGTGTGCTGTTTTGTATGAGTGTGTGTGAATTTAGGTGGTGATTCTCCCCCTCTCTGTCTGTCTCTCAGTCGGCTGTACGTGCTGCAGGGAGGTCTCGCACAGCAGGAGTGGCGGGTACCTGAACTGTTACATAGACTGTTGGAGTACCTGGAGCCCAAACTAACGCAGGTGTACAAGAACGTGCGCGAGCGCATCGGCAGGTGGGCCTCGATTCACACGCACTCGTACACGCAAACACATACACACACGCGGCCCTGTAGGCCCTGTGGAATTCAAGCCTGCAAAAAAACAAAACATTGACAAGTCTCTCGCTCCGTCTCTCTGTCTCCCCCAGCGTTCTCACCTACATCTTCATGATCGACGTGACCCTGCCGTTCACCCGGCCCACGACCTCGCCGCGGATCTGGGAGTTCACGGAGCGGGTCCTGGGCCGGCTCAAGCCCCTGATGGAGGGGGACGAGGAGATCCAGAACCACGTCTTGGAGGAGAACGCGATGGAGGAGGAGGACGAGAGAACGCAGGCCATCAAACTGCTCAAGACAGGTGCGGGAGCGATCGCGCGTGTGTGTAAAGCACGTGTAGTTGTTTTGTTGTTGTTGTCATTTTTTTTTGTTATTATTATAAATTAGAGCTGCAACGGTTAGTCAATTAATCGAGTAGTCGCTCGAAAGAAAATGAGTCGCCAACAATTTTGTCAATGGATTAATCATGTAAGTCACTTTTGAAGCAAAAATGCTGAAAATTTGATGGTTCTGTTCTCAAATGTGAGAACTTGCTGCTTTTCTTGGTCTTACATGATAATAAATTGAATATATTGGGGTTTTGGACATTTATTGACGTCACCCTGTACTCGAGGAAACTGTCATGGGCATTTTTCACTGCTTTCTGTTGTTTTATACACCACACGATTAATGGATTAAATAATCGGCAGATTAGTCAATAATGAAAATAGTTCTGAGTTGCAGCCCTATTATAAATAGACATAATGGTATTATTGAGTATTATTACACAGGATTTGTGATGAGTGGTGTGTGTGTGTTTCAGTGCTGAAGTGGCAGATGGCAAGTGCAGGAAGGTCTTTCTCCACTGCTGTTCGGGGACAGGTGCAGCTCTTGCCGTTGCTCTTTAAGGTGAGCCCTCTCTGCCATAAACCTTCCTCTCCTTCACCACATCTGTTTCTCTATCCTGCCTGCACAAGCGCCCGCCTGTCTCACACTGCATCCCATTCTCTGTTAACCAATCAGACCTTCCATATGGTTTCATTCCTGAGTCTCTGATTGGTCACTCAGTTACTCAGCTTAGGACGGTTCTGTTTCCCTGTCACTGGCAATTATGTTTATACTTTAACACAATGACACACACATTGCATTCACTCTCATATGTACTTTGTGCACATGTTGAGATACACACAGCTCTGTAAACTTGCCTCTGTTTGTTTGTGTGTGTGTGTTTGCGTGTGTGCAGATCGCTCCGGTTGAGAACGATGACAGCTATGACGAGATGAAGAGGGACGCCAAGGCCTGCCTGTCGCTCATGTCCCAGGGGCTCCTGTACCCAGAGCAGATTCCACATGTTCTGCTCGCACTGCAGGAGGTGAGCCAGCAGGGGGCGCTTATGAGCACAGCTTACCACTGATCGGATAACTGTTATGGGATGCGCTAGAAAACAACTGAGAGCTATCTCTTTAGAGAAAATGAATTGCACTGTGGATTAAATCATGTTATCCATGGTGAATAGATGTGATAGGATTGCACTGATCATGTGACCATGAGTTTTGCATCATGTGACCATGAGTGTTGCACGTTTTTGTTGTAAATGGTAAATATCTGTATTGGAGTTCTGTTTCCCTTGCTCATCCTGACCAGATGGACACACTGTAGCTTGTTGTAGTGGTGTTGCTCATTCCCTGTGTGAGATGTGTCTTTGTAACTGCGGGTGGCGCTGTTTCTCTCAGATTGCCGGCAGCAGTTCCTGGCACGCGCGCTACACGGTGCTCACCTTCCTGCAGATCATGGTCTTCTACAACCTCTTCACCTTCCTGAGCGATGAGCAGAGTGTGCAGGCCGTACGTGAGCTCGTCCTGACTCTGCTGGAGGACGAGCAGCTGGAGGTACACACACACACACACACACACACACAAAACCACCCATACAACCACAGTACACACACACACACTATCACAACGACACACGACCGCAGAGCACACATATACACACAGAAACACAACCACAGAGCACACGCATACAATCACAGTATACATACTGATACACACACAATTAACCTCAGTGTTCAACCAGGTACACATACAGTGAATGCACAAAGATACATGTCTACACATACAGTGAAAACAGCTAACAAAACCTTTCTTCTGTTTCTTTCTCCTCCTCCTCCTCCTCCTCCCTCCCATTCTCACCGGCTCAGGTGCGTGAGATGGCTGCCACCACTCTGAGCGGCTTCCTGCAGTGTAATTTCCTGTCCATCGATGACACCATGCAGGCGCACTTTGAGACCCTCAGTAAGACCTGCCTACCCAAGAGGAAGAAGAAGAACCGGGGCTCTGTGGTGGACACCATCCCATCAACAGGTACTGCACATGCTCCACCAATCACACAAAAGGTACTGAACTTGTTCCACCAATCACACAAGAGGTACTGCTCATGCTCCACCAATCATACAATAGCTACTACAGATGTACCTCCATTGACACAACAGGTGCTGTACATGCTCCTCCAATCACACTGTGTACTCCACATGGTACAACACTTCACGTCCTACCTATACAATGTTTTATTTATATAAAAAATGTAAAGTTCATATACTTATCTGTCTCACCATGTTTGTGTGTGTGCAGACCTGGTCCGGCGCCATGCTGGTGTGCTTGGCGTGAGCGCCTGCATCCTCTCCAGTCCGTATGATGTGCCCAGTTGGATGCCCCAACTACTGATGAATCTGAGCGCCCACCTCAACGACACCCAACCCATAGAGGTACTGAACAACCCACACACACACTCACACACACACACCCAGCCCATGGAGGTACTGAACAACCCACACACACACACTCACACACACACACCCAGCCCATAGAGGTACTGAACAACCCACACACACACTCACACACACACCCAGCCCATGGAGGTACTGAACAACCCACACACACACTCACACACACACACCCAGCCAATGGAGGTACTGAACAACCCACACACACACACTCACACACACACACCCAACCCATAGAGGTACTGAACAACCCACACACACACTCACACACACACACCCAGCCCATAGAGGTACTGAACAACCCACACACACACACTCACACACACACACACCCAGCCCATGGAGGTACTGAACAACCCACACACACACACTCACACACACACACCCAACCCATGGAGGTACTGAACAATCCACACACACACACTCACACACACACACCCAGCCAATGGAGGTACTGAACAACCCACACACACACTCACACACACACACCCAGCCCATAGAGGTACTGAACAACCCACACACACACACACACTCACACACACACCTAACCCATAGAGGTACTGAACAACCCTCACACACACACCTAAACCATAGAGGTACTGAACAACCCACACACACACACACTCTCACACACACACCTAACCCATAGAGGTACTGAACAACCCTCACACACACACCTAAACCATAGAGGTACTGAACAACCCACACACACACACACACACACTCACACACGCACACACCCAGCCCATAGAGGTACTGAACAACCCACACACACACCCAGCCCATAGAGATACTGAACAACCCACACACACACTCACACACACACCCAGCTCATAGAGGTAGTGAACAACCCACACACATACACTCACTCACACACACATCCATCCCATAGAGGTACTGAATAACCCACACACACAAACACACACGCACGTACACACACACACTCACACCCAGCCCACAGAGGTGCTGAACAACCCAATCACACACACTCACACACACACACACACACACTCACAAACACACATACTGCCTGCAGAAACACTGACATATATTTACTCCTCTGTCCTGGAAGATGACCGTCAAGAAGACACTGTCAGACTTCCGCCGGACTCACCATGACAACTGGCAGGAGCATAAGCAGCAGTTCACAGACGACCAGCTCCTGGTGCTGACTGATCTCCTGGTGTCACCCTGCTACTACGCCTAGGACAGGTACTCCACCTGCACATTGACACACCTGTACAGCCACACACACCCTCACCTGTTCACCTGCATCTACACAACCTCAGGTAACCCTCTTCCCTCCCACATACTCACAGAGTTACCCATTCCCTCAGTCCCCGCAAGTCATCCTCATTACCAGTCCATAGTGAAAACAAAATCTCACTTCACACACCTGCTCTCTGCTTATTTCCAGGGCATGACACGACATGACAAGACTCCCTTCAAGAGAGCGTTTTTTTGATATCTTTTTTAAATTATGTATTTTGTGAGGATCGATCAACAAGAAAAATAAGATTTCTCCCTGCGGTTTTTCCCCCCTCTGCTGGTCTGGTTCATCTATGCCCGATATAGAAAAGCTCAATGTCCTCCTCGCGGTCACCTCCCTGTAATCCTGCTATCAGCTTCGGTCTTCTGCGGTCATGGACGGTCATCTGCGGTCAACACTGGACTCACCAGAAGCCTTTGTTAAAGAGATCCTGTGCTTCATCGTTTGGTTGGGGGGGGATGTGGGCGGGTCATGAAAACGTGTGTATCATTTAGCTGTCATGTCTGTTATACTTAATATTTAAGGTTAAGCCAAGCAGGGCATGCTGTTATATCCGTTGAACCGTTGTCTACAGTTACTGTAGAACCGAACACACTGAGCGTGCGGAGGTTTCGCAAATTTTTGTCCCCCCTCCCTACCTCACATCCCCAAAATGCTGTGTTAAACTCCGCATGCGATGATCCCACCTGATTCCGCCAGCGTGGGGAGATCTCTGTCTTTCTGCCAGAGTTTCCATCAAATGTGTACAGTTCAATTTCAATGATCGGCTTAATCTGGGACTTCATGTACATACTGTTTGTGTGATGATATTTTATGCATAACCTTGTACATAGTATGTGTATTTATCATATTTGTAGATACATACTTGTAACTTGTACAATCGTACTACTCTGAAGCATGTTGTGTTTTACATTGACAATAACAGCACAGCGAGTAGGAGAAATTTTAGTCATTTACCTGAATATGAATATATGCAAATGCAGGGCATAATAAGTGGCTCGGTTTGCATAAGATAGCTGCAAAAGAAGGCTAATCCCAATAACCTTGCCATTACAAGTGTTAGCCTGGGCTGTGTGTTAGTTCACCATGGGCTGGGAGACTGTGACCTTTGGACTGAACCATTTTCATTCTGTGGTGGGGGAAGGTGTGGACTTAATCCAGCAGAGTCCATGAATGTCATAATACATTTCTCTCTGCTGAACTTTACTGCTGGCTGTAATTATGACACAGTAATGCTCTTAATATAGAAACACAGTACAGCGAATGCTGCAGGAGGCTGTCTGTGGCAGACAGCATGATGTAAAGTAGGGCAGTGGAAAAGCAGTGTCACATGAGCACACTGTGCTGCAGCTGGGAATATCACCTGATCACAAGCACCAACACACCTGAGCACCAAACTCACCTGAGCACTCAATACACCTGAGTATGCAAGATAGCACTCAACACACCTCAGAACTCATTGCACCTTAATATGCAACACACTTGAGTAGCTGATACACTTAAATGCTCAACACCTTTAATATGCAACACACCTGACTGTGCAGCACACCTGAGTATGACACACCTGTATATGCTTGCAATACACCTGAGCACTCAACATGAGACAAGCAAGGATTCACAGCTGGATGTCTGCAATTGTGTGTGTGAAACTAATGTACAGGTGTAGGCTAAGTATGAGAGTATAAGTGTATATATTTGCACATGCATGAGCGATTATATGCATGTGATTGTTGCACAGTGGCGGGGGGGGGGGGGGGGGTGAGTAATGTTTGTCACATTGAGAGAGAGAAAGAAATTATGTATAAATCTAATGAGCCTATGGTCATTGTACTGTGACGCAGTCGTGTGTGTTCTTGCGAGTATTGCTCAGGGCTGACTGTTGTAAGTAAATAGTGGTGTGTGCTTGTGATCCACCCCCCCCCCCCAAAAAAAAATGTAGTGAGTTTGAAATCAGTTATGGGGTTCATAATAATCATGATTATGCTTTGCTTTATAACCTTATTGAGAGATGTGAAAGATGTCAGAACAGCCTGATAGCTAGATACAAACAGGCAGTGCTTTTTGACAAATCACAGCTCAGCATTTGTCATGGAAGCTTAGGTCAGCATACATCCCGGCAAATCATAGAGCAGAGTTTGTCTTGGAGGCCTGGGTCATAGTACATCCCAGCCAATCATAACTCAGCATTCGCCCTGGAGGCTTGGGTCAGCGCGCGTCCCAGCCAGTCCGGCAGAGCCTGCATCTCCACAGAACCACTGTATAGTGTAGTGCCAAAACTGCAGGGACTTTTTATAGAGGATGTTTATTGTTTGCCTGTACAAAAAAGAGCCAATAAACAGGTTGTTTGTACCAAAAACATTTGTGTGTGTGTTTTTATAATTACTGTCAGTGGTGTCCCATTACCAACTATAATTAATAACTATGTCAGATTTATGTCAAGCCAAAAATCATTCAGTGGGCTAGCTGTGTCATGGGTCGATTCTTCTGGAAAAAAAAGGTTTGGTGGCATTTTTTTATGGATACCGATTTTGTCCCAACTAAATTATTTACACGATCAATGTATTGAACAGAATATAACGAACGATGTTGAATTACCCCAACACCTTTTCTGACAAAGTAATTAAACACAATATAATTGTTCTATCTAAATTATAGCATTTTAGGAGGAATTGGGGTGTGTCTTGTTTGAAATGCCATCGAGTGTTGATGCAAAGGTGCGTTTCTTTATCTGTTATTCTTCCTCATGGAAAGTTGACGGGCCAATGTTAGCGGGGCGCGTTACAGCTGTAGCTATAGAGATGTTTGATGTAAGCAGCAGGATCAAAGCAGTGTGGCTGGAAACGCAAAACCTTCAGAAGGAGGGATGCCAGCAAGCTCAGCTTCATAATCTTCGTCCATTAATTTACTGGTATTGACCCATTGAGGCAGCTGGAGGTGATAACTTCTTTATAATGCATACTTGGGGCTGTGATGGCCGAGTGGTTAAGGCGTTGGACTCGAAATCCAATGGGGTCTCCCCGCACAGGTTCGAACCCTGTTCACAGCGCAGGTGTGTTTTGCCCTATAGTGGTGTTTCAGTCCACAGAAAGTGACTTGGCTGCAGTGTTATAGCCTTTTCAACATCTTTGGCAGTCTGTAGCTTAGTGGCTAAGTTGCTTGAGCAGGACTCAAAAGGTTGGTGGTTCAAGCCACAATAAGATCAACACTGCTATCAGGCTCTTTACATAAATCTACCCCTTACATGATCTAATCAGGTGAATAGATAAAAGCATTAGCTAAATAACTGTAATGCTGTCTGTGACAGGGTGTACCAAGGGTGGAGGGCTCAAAGGACAATGGGTGCAGATGGTGACATTTATTTACGGATGATTGATGAAAAATCAGTGACGATGCAGGAATATATATTTACAAAAACAGAAAAAAACAAAAACTAAGGGGAAAAAAGCAATGGACAGTGCACTTGGCTAAACCAACCATGAGGCCCAAGGCACATACCCACTCCAGTTCACCTCTCACTCTGTCACAAAAATCTAAACCCCCTTGCTTTCAGGGTGTAGCCCCTCCCACCAGACACCTTCCATTTTAGAAAAAACAATCAACTAAATATAACATAAAATAATGAAACCAAACACAATAAACATGGCCATGGAAATTATCAAGAACATTCAAATGAAAAACAACAACAAAGGAGCCACTAACAGAAAAATAAATCAACAATAAATCCAAAATCTGTTTTTCTCCCCTTAACAAAGATCCAGATGGACACTTCCGCTGAGCCCCCCTGCAGAAATGTTACCTGGTGCGCCCCACTTCCTGTTTGGGGGTGGCTAGACGAGACGTACCAGGTAAATACGTAAATATTGCCTGTGTTGTTCTTTTGTAGATTAGCCAGACGCTGTTAAGGACGTGGTTAAAATACTTCACCGCCGTACAGGCAGGCCTTATTCTGCACAGGGGTAAAAGCGGGCTTTTCAAATGGCGACAGAGATATTACATAAGAACACACACACACACACATTACTAAACAGATGACACAAGCATATTAACACAAAATGTTGCCGGCAGAACGTACAGAGTGTGTTGTTGAGGTGTTTGTGTTGTGCGTCTGTAGTAATGCGAGTCTTATCGCGGCGCTAATCCGTGACATTCTATAATGTTAACTATTGCTACATTCTCCTGTAGCCAACAACCAAGCAGCAAGTTTCATAGCAGTCACATACAAGGTGAGGTTTCGGCCACCACTGATTGGTTAATACAAATTTATTCAGTGTTTAAGGAGGCTATTTGGCTACAAAATTTCCAATACTAAAACCTGAAATAAGAGGCAGCAGTGAGCTTTCCAAGAATTGTAATTCATGTATTTACTAATATTGGAAATGTACTTGATCTTTTTGGAATTGATATGGTCAGTTTTGGTTACAGGAGTATTACAGTAGTGTTTAAACATTTTCAGCTTTGAAATACTTTTGGGACATGTAAGTACTGCCCCCTGGTGGCACTGAGGTCTGGCACAGCCACTGCAGGTCAAAATGATGTTTTCCTCTATTTTGTATGGCATTTCCCCATGGGGATAGCTAATAAAAACAGTGGAAATTTGAAGTCTGAAACCAGTAGTTAACATTTGAAACTTCCTGGCTGTGTTAATCAGTCTTGCTTGATATGTGCTCCATTTGTGATGTCATTGCTGGGTATTATTTGCATATTCCCTCCCCCATCCACATGACCTAGTCTGCTTGCATTGATGTTCCAATCAGCATACAAATTGCACGCAGTCCCCGGTACTGTGAGCCATGCAGGGAAGTGGCAAAAAAAGTAATAATCTGCCCTGAAACACTGGAGCTCCTACGTATAAAGACTGTGCTTCTATGTGTTTCACAATGCTTTTTATATCTGTTAGGATGAAGTGCCATGGTTTTAATATATTTGAAGTAAAGAACAGGGAAGTATTGTCATGTTCAAGGAAACATGTTAACATCTTTCCTCTAAAGAGAAGGTCTCCCTGCATCAGGTCATCACTGACCTCACACAAAAGAATAAAAACAAACTCTTCAGAATCCACTGCTATTATATCAGTGTTTGAAACCATTAGGTGTTGACAGTGTTACTGTCAATTTTTAATTTACTGAATGTGCCCCTAATATCAGATATTAGCAAAACAGAACACTTGCACACAAATTGAAACAAACACGGTTGGGATGAGAATGATGTTTAATATGACATGAAGAGTTTATGTGTATCACGTGTGTACAGAAATCCTACTAAACATCAAATGGTGGTCTTATATGAAGCTTATGGACATACATACAACAGTAATTGTCCTTGCAACTTATCCTTCTCAAAAATCATTGGATGCAAACAGGTGATTTGTAATTTTGTCTTACAATGAGATACACGTGCTACTGGCCAAATCCGAGGTCACACTATACACTTTTCATACAGCTGTAGCTCTTGTAAGTGCTATACATTTTATTTCAAGTGTTCTTGTGTTGTGGTGCACAAAACAACATACTCTTAACATATACTCAAATTCTGGATTTCATGGTTACATATAATTTACATGGAAGGGAAGAGATAAAATCCAGCAAACATGGCGGATTTTCAATAGTTGATCTACGGAACCAGCAACAAATGCCGAGCATTACAGTCACACTCCAGGGACATGAATTAAAGCCATAAATATAAATAACATAAATCCATACATTCTTCCTGAGCAAGGTCATATCAGAGAGACAAAAATGCTAATCTGGTCCATGACCCTTACACACAGACAGTACGCCATTTGAGTGGAAATCTATGGGGTAATTCTTATTTTTGCTACTGGAGGGATACAGGAGCAAGGCCGTTTGGCAGGCCAAGTAACGGAGTGAACCGCATGCATTGTGCCCTTTGAGCCAACACTTCAGTACTTTTCAAACTTTATCTACATACACTAACGCTACATGGCCAAAAGTATGTGGACCCGGACGTCACACCCATACGTGCTTGCTGCACATCTCATTCCAAAACCACTGCCATTAATACGGAGTCGGTTCCCCCTTCACCAGTATGACGGAATCCGTTCTTCTGGGAAGGCTTTGGACGAGATGTTGGAACAGGGCAGTGGGGATTTGCTTCCGTTCAGTCTTAAGAGCATTAGTGAGGTCGGTCACTGATGTTGGGCGATGAAGGCTGGATCGCTGTCCGTGTTCCAGTTCATGCCCATGGGGTTACGGTCAGGGCTGGCCAGTAAAGTTCTTCCTCACCAAACTCAGCAAACCATTTCTTTATGGACCTTGCTTTGCACATGGGGGCACTGCTATGCGGAAACAGAGAAGGGCCCTCCCTAAACTGTTGCCAAAAAGTTGGCAGCACACAATTCAGCAAACTTGAATGTCATTGTATGCTGTGGCATGAAGAAAGCAGAAAACTGCCAAACCCAGATTTGTCCATCAGACTGCCAGATTGTGATGTGAGATTCCTCACTCCAGAGAATGTGTTTCCACTGCTCCAGAGTCCAGTGGCAACGAAGAGGTAACTTCACTCCAGCCATTGCTTGGCATTGCGCTTGGAAATCTTAGGTTTGCGTGTGGGTGCGCTGCCATGGAAACCCTTGTCGTGAAGTTCCCAACGAACAGTCCCTGTGCTGACGTTTCTTCCAGAGGTGGTTTGGACCTCGGAAGTGAGCGTTGTAACCGAGGAGACGATTTTTATTTGTAAGCACTTCAACATTCAGCGGCCCTGTTCTGTGAGCTTGTGCAGCCGACAGCTTTGCGGCTGAGCTGCAGTTGCTCCGAGATGCTTCCAAATTACAAACGCAACCCTTGCAGTCAACCACAGCAGTTCTAGCAGAGCAGAAATTTTCTGAACTGACTTATTCGTAAGGTGGCATCCTATGACAGTGCTACACTGAAAGTCAATGAGTTCTTCAGAATGACCCATTCTACTGCCAATATGGAAGCAAGTGCCTGTTCTGACTATTAGAAAATATGACAAGGAATACGTTATTACTCAAGCATGACAAAAATGGCTGTAATAAAAATATGCTTCTGATGGCTGCTACAAGGTACCCCTTTTAGGAGAATTATAGATCAATGTTAGAACCTTGTTCGCCACAAACAAAATCACCAAATGCATTTCTGAATCATGAATTTCTGCATAATTTCACCATTAATATTCATATTCACATGTTTTTTTTTTATCCATTTATAACCTGGCCACTGTCAATCTACTACTGTTGAAAAGTCATACTTTACTGATTGAAACAATACATTTGTCAGCAGTTCTGACAGTATATAGGCCCCATTAAAAGACTGGCAAAGTGAAGGCTGATAAACACTCCCGTGTGGATATATACAGACGGTTTTGGTTACCTCAGACTCGTCTCTGCAGAACATCACCTCTCCTGATGAATTTACAAAGTGCAGCCATGGCAACTGCTTTTCATATATGCTTCTGATTTGTGGGTCAACGTACCCCTTCGGCCAACCCTGGTCCTGAATTGCCAGAGATGTTCCATGCATGCTTAATTTCAGTTTATCAATTATTAATGAGTACATGCCTGAATATTCAGAGTCTGACCGGTGACATGCTTGGGACCTCCAGTTCAAGGTTGCCTGCATTCATTAAGACTAACACTGAATCAGGGTTGTCCCTAAAGTATGTTATAGCGCTGCTGCAACACTGTGTTCTCTTTCCAAAGCCAGGTTGCAAAATTAGCCATACTAATTGATTTAGTAAATAAATTATGAAAAGACTTTAAAATGGAAGCAAAACAAAAGTAAACTGAGTAGTTTTTGAAATGTTTTGGTTACATTTGCGGGTTTTAATGTACGACTTGTGCAGTACAACAGACTTCAGTGATGCAAAACACTGTATTGAAAATCCAGTACTGGGTTTAGAAGATGTGATGTGTCACCTTTCTGTGGAGACCCCCGGTAAATTATGCAATTGTAGGCTCAGATAGAGAAAAAAAAAAAACAATTATATCTCTGACTACAGTACTCCAGGACAAGGGGCCACTTATGTCTGATTTAGCATAACTACTTCTTGCCAGTATGAACTGGTAAAGTCAACAAGTTCAAAAACACAAAGTTGGTGGTGCAAGTTTGTCACAATTTAACCAGAAACAAAAAAAAAAAAACATGTGAATGAGTGAACACTGGCAGCACCTGAATCACAAAAAGACACTTGCAATTCCCTTTGAATGCCTCAAAACCGAGAAAATCCGGTTGGATGTTTGTTCATTTGATATTACGGACGACCAAGTTCCTGTACTCTAAATGGCATGCAACAGCCATTGGAGTATAATGGAGAATACTTTGTTAAAATATAATTTAAAAGTCAGTTAGGACATAAAAAGCGCCTTCTGCAAATGTGTTACAGATCAATGTTTTTGTGTTGTCATGGTGATCATGACACGCCTCTAATTGATTTACTGGTTCAAAGCACCATCACTACAGGTGTAACACCATTGCTTTTCTCAGGTGCTTGTAATAGGGGATTTCTATTATGGGTATAAATAGTGAATGGTAATATGGGTCCTACATTTTTCTTTTTTTTTTTTTCTTTCATTTTTTCTTTCTTCAGTAGAAGACCGTCTTTCCCAGGGTTACAGGTATATTCCTACCTGATAATGGACGCAATGTTTGATGCCCCTCCCTCCTTCCCTCCCAGCCTCCCTCTGTACACCCAATCCGCCTCGCAAGACCTCAGTCCACACCGTCCTGCAGCAGCTCCTTGACGAGACGCTCCAGGGAGAACAGGTGCTCATCGGGGTCCTCGGGCAGCAGCTTACGTATGGCGTTGGCGAGCTCGAAGAGGTACTCGGTGTTCCGGCCACTGGGCCCGGCCGAGCTCATGATCTGCCTGGCGATCATCTCCAGGGGGGCGGGGCCAAGGTAGTCGGGGTTATCACACGAACCAATGTACAGAAGCGTGTCCTGGGGCTCCGCGTGGGGCTCTTTAGGGTGAAAGGTCACGGTGATCACCCTGTAACCTCCCTTCTCCCGGTAATCAAGGTATTCCTTCACTTCCTGTTCCTTCCCTGTGGGCAGCTTGTAGGCGATGCCCCACACACAGCCCTATGGGTAAACAATTACATCGCATTTCTGCTAGTCATTCCATGACTTTCACTTACAAGTTTATGGTGTCATTATTGCATTTTTTTGAAAGGGAACACATATTTTGCATAGTCACTGCAGTCACACAATGCAACACATTGCTCTGCATGCTTATTTCACAATATAAGTGAAATCACCCTGCAATTATCTGATGTGTTATTTTAACACACTTCTATGTTCATAAATCAGCTTATATCAATACAGCATGAAAAATTTGCACCCTGACCTAATTTAAAACTTCAAAATAAAACGTGTCCAATGTTTTACGATTTTGCAGAAAATGTAAAACACCCAAGAAACAGCAAATTTAAAGGGATTCATCGGACAAATTTCTTACCTCGGGATCTTCGACCAGCGTCACCACTCGACCGGGCTAGAAGACATGAGAGGCGGAATGGAGTGAGCAAAATTAACATCATCTGACCTTACATGTCAACTTTAAACTGAAATGTACGGCGCCCCCCTAATCAGTGTTGAAACTAATTGCCTGTATCCCAGATAAGAAGTGTGACAAATACGTCATCAACAGGCTGTGTAAGTACCAGGGGCGTTTCTCAATATGCGTTCTTTGGTATTGAGAAACACCCGTCGTTCTACCACTGCCCGAGGCTGTCAAATTGCCTGGCACTTTTTACCAATTTTTACTATTTACCAATAATTGACCCTGGTACTTCGACAAATATTGATCTCATATTAATATTGCCATCATCTGCCAATTGTGACACAGACGTTCACTTAAGCAACTGAATGATTGCTAAAGTGCTCACATTACCAAACGTTTCATTTGGTACCATAGTGGTACTTGTAGTTAGCTTGCATGCTAACTAAACAAGAAATTATTTAAGTTCACCTAGCAAGCTATCTAACTAATCATAACCATAAATACTGCTGTCTGACAACAGCCATAACGTAACATTGTATTCCTGCTTGCTACTTACGTTAGCCATACTGTACGATTAGCTAATTTTACAGTATGGCTACATACGATACACGGTTGCCTGACATCTACACTGCTCAGTGTTGAAACTTACATCTCGGCAGATGCTGTGCCTTCGGCTATAATTAGCATATGAGTTACCTTTCCCGGTACGCCTCGGTGGTCGGTACTTCCTTGCCAAAATCTGCGGCTGAAGCCCCGGATATAGCCGACACGCTTCTCCTCATAAGGGAAATCCACTTTCCATATCAGCGACCCGTACCCGAAAACCCACATATTCGGTTATGTAGCTAAGACTTACGTTACACGAATCGACAGGTCAACAAAATGTAAAATATTCAGCTAAGAGGTTTTTGTCATGACTGTTTGACATCAGAAATAAAATGAATATTCTTCCCTGAGGACATTGTGCGTGTTTCAGCTTGTTGGCATAATTATTTATTTTCAAATATCTACCGAGAAGTCACAATTCCTGCTACACAGTCGTACATAGCCGCATCGGAGTCTCTCCAGGCGACATCTACTTCTCACAAAGAATAGTGGGATTTTGAGTTTTTCACTGCTCATAGCTGTAGTTCTTGTTTTACTGAGATTGCAAATTTGTACACATTCCAAAGAACACACATTCTTTTTCGTTCAATAATTGGGACTCGTATTTGTATTTAACGTCTTGTTAAAAAAAAATCGACTCCATTCGTTTTTTGTTTGTTATTTTATCATTAATTTTCATTTCGTCAACTATTCGTGTTTGGACTCAAATATCCAGAACACCAGTTTGTTATTTGACTGACATATTATCTATCCAATAAGATGCGTCAAGAAGAAATCGTCATACTGTTTCAGAGGATCTCCGGAAGTCAGAATCTAGTCTCGTGGAGGGTGTCTCATGGAAACAAACAACGGAACGAGAAGAGAGCTGAGGAGATTTGAGGTAACGTTACTCTTCACAATATAACTTTAAAAGGTTAATAATTGTTACCATTTTACCTTAGCGTCCTAGCAAGACATTCATAAGCCTACATTTATGAAACATGTTTGAAATAGGTGTACATTTTGATAAAACGTTTCACGGTTGACGTTAAACTTGAACATCTGAAACAGTAGTTGTAGATGAGCAAGATAACTGTACTATTCGCTCACCAATTGTGTCTGAATGGCTTTCACTTTTATTCATTAAGAGGTGGAAAACCTTGGCTTCAGGCAGTTGAAGTACTACCACATATTTATTCCATCGATGCATTGAACCAGCAAATTATAATCAGCACATAGATACATATTTGCAGGGCCACGGTGAAATGGGCAGCTGTAACAATGCACAAGGATCTAATGGAGTTGTGAAAATGCAGACTTATAACTAGGGTTTATTAAGGGCATAGTAACACCCTCCTGGCCAGTGGTTATTTGTTTTGGGACAGCCCTAAGCCCTTGGAAGGTTGCACAGGACTGCACATCTAAGCCTGTGAGGATGTCAGAGTGTACATTATGACAAAGCATAGAACTAAAGGCAATCGTTCTGCCTAGAAATGTAGGCTGGTGATGGTGAGAAATAGTGATAATATGCTAATGCCCCCACTGGGAAGGTCAAAAATGCTAATATATTAAAAATATCAATGCACTAATGATAGTAACTCAACTCCACCTGGCAGGAGAAACAATGCTAACATGCAAGTACCTCACCTCCACCTGGCAGGAGAAACAATGCTAACATGCAAGTACCCCACCTCCACCTGGCGGTAGAAATAAGGTTAATATGCTAGTCCCTCACCTCCACCAAGCAGGAGAAAAAATGCTAATTTGATAGTAACTCAACTCCACATGGCAGGAGAGATGATGCTAACATGCTAGGACATCATCTCCACCTGGCAGGAGAAATAATGTTAATGTTGGTGCTAAGATGCTAACACCTCACCTCCACCTTGCAAGTGAAAGAGTCTTACTGTGTTAGTACTCTACCTCCATCTGGCAGGAGCAATAATTCTAATATGCTTGTACCTGACTTTCACCTGACAGGAAAAAAAAATGGTAATATGTTAGTACCTCACCTCCTAGCGGGAGGAATAATGCTAATATCCTGCCTAGTACCTCTCCTCCACCCTGCAGAACTAAAGCACACACTAATATGTCTCCTGCAATTGGTAGGGGAAATAATGCTAACATTCTGACACCTCATCTCCAGATGGAAGGAGAAATAATGCTAATATGCTAGGTAGTGGCATATTAGCATTATTTCTCCTGCCATGTGGAGATGAGGTGTCAGAATGTTGATTTGGGGCAACACTGCTAATATGATAACATCTCACCTCCACCTGAAAGGATAAATAGTGCTAGTCTGCCTGTAGCTCACTTCCACATGGCAAAAAAATGCTAACATGCTAGCACCCCACTTCCACCTGGCAGGAGAAAAAATGCTAATAAACTATTATTTCAGGGGAAAGAGTGCTAATTTGCTAGTACCGCACCTCCACCTGGCAGGACAAAGAATGCTAATATGCTAATACCTCACCTACATTTTGCCGGTGAAAGATTGCTAATGTGTTAGTACCCAACCTCCATCTGGCAGGAGAAATAATGCTAATATGCCACTACCTAGCATATTGGCATTATGGTTTGGAGAAATACCGCTAATATGTTAACATTTTACCTCACCTTCAGCTGGTGGAAGAAATAATGCTATCTCACTCCACCTGGAAGGATAAATAGTGCAAGTCTGCTTGTAGCTCACCTCCATACAGGAATTCTTGGATGTTACTACCTCACCTCCACCTGGTAGGAGAAATAATGTTAACATGCTTGTACCTCACCTTCAGCTGGTGGAAGAAATCATGCTTATGTGCTAGTACCTCACCTCCACCTGGCAGAACTATTTGTAGGAAAAATAGAAAACATAAATAGGGTAACACCTCACCTGCACCTGACAGGAGAAATAATGCTAGTACCGCACCTCCACCTGGCTGGAGAAACAATGCTAACTCCACCCTGCAGAACTAAAGCAAACATACTAGTACCTCCTCTCTAATTAGTAGGAGACACCTCACCTCCATCTGGCAAGAGAAATAATGCTAGTATGCTGGTACCTCAACTACATATGGCTGGAGAAAAAATGCTTATATGCTAGTACCTCACCTCCACCTGGCTAGATAAATAATGCTACTAAGCTATTGTGTCACATCCACCCTGCAGAACGAAAGCAAATACACTGATACCTGTCCTCCAATTAGTGGTAGAAATAAAGCTAATATGCTAGATGAAGAATGCTAATATGCTAGTACCTCACCTACACCTTGCAGGTGATAGCTAATGTGTTATTACCCAACCATCTGGCAGAAGAAATAATGCTAATATGCTACTACCACTTGGTTGGAGAAATACCACTAGCCTGCTTCTAGCTCACTTCCATATGGCAGGAGAAGCAATGCTAACATGCTAGTACCTCACCTCTGTCTGGTAGGATAAATAATGGTAGTATGCTAGTATCTCACCTCCACAGGGCAGGAAAAATAATGCTAACATGCTAGTACCTGACCTCCACCTAGTGGGAGAAATCATTCTAGTATGTTAGTACCTCACCTCCACCTGGCAGGAGAAACAATGCTCACATGCTCGTACCCCACTTCCACCTAGCAGGAGAAGCAATGCTAATATGCTACTACCTCTCCTCCACCTTGCAGGGGAAATAAGGCTAATATATGGTGGTAAAGTTTATTCTCATAAATATATGTGTTAGTAGATTACATTATTTGATTATGTTTTTAATGCTGTTTAATCACTTTGTGTGAAACCTTTACTCACAGGTCAAGTGACTTACCTTAGAGATCAATGGCATACTCCAAACAGTTAATGTTGTCAAGCACACAGGGTTTTGGTTGTCAGCACAGCTTACCCTGTAATGTGGTTTCACTAATTGGTCTTAATGTCCTTCTTCCATTAAGTGTATTAAACAATGGAAGGTACACCAGTCAGTCCTAATTATATATCCACAAGACCTTCATTATGACATCACAGAACATACAGAATGAAAGACAGGCTGTGTTCTGTTATGCATATGGGTGTTCCAGTCAGAATATGCAGCACAGTTGCTGCATATTCTGACTATTAATTCCGAATCGTATTGTAATTCCAAATTGTATGTGGCAAGTGCATACTGTAATCCCAGGCTGTTTTCACACTGTTGACATGATATGAATTTCAAGCATGCATCAAAACATGACTTGTTTTTATTTCTAGGCACACCTGTGATGAAAATAGCAACCACTGTGAACCTTGGCTACTGCTAGTGAATTGCCATCTCTACTCAATGCAACGCAATGCAACAAGATCAATTTTTCAGCATGTGGTCATTTTTTTTATTGTTCACTTGCGTAAGTGTTCAGTGTGTCCAGTGTAGTCCAGTGTTCACTTTCCTGGACTACGCATACAATTCCCAAATAATCACAAGAAATGTGGGACGTGGCAACGCTGCAGTGAAACGATGGTGCAAATGTACATAACATTTTGCCAACAACTTAGTCATCTTAATTTTTTTCTGTGCTATATCTCATAACTTCTGTCATCATGAAAAATTTGGCAAAACTAAGAAAAGCGATCTGATAACAAATTTCAAGTTGGCTTCGCTCAAGTACTTTTAAAATATCATTTTGGAAAGATAGGGTATAAATATTGAACATTATTTATCAAGATTAACTTCATATAAATGTATGAACTCAAGGAAAAATGCCTCAATTAAACTTTTAGGTATTTTTCAAGAAAATATTGTCTTTGAAAATAGTGTGTGAAATGAAATATTGGGTTTCAATTCAAAATAAACATCATTTTAAAAGATAAAAATCTTTTCTTCAAAACCAAGAAATCATTTCATCTAAGAAAATAACAGCAATGTAATTTGGTAGATAATAGAGTGTTCCATCTTTTTTCATCAAGTGTAGCTTATACATAGTGATATAACTGATAAAAGTGTTATTTTCTCTCCAAATCATGAATTGGCGAAAGAACCTGTGTTTACCTGGTCATGGATTATTCAGAGAATGCCAGGTCATGATTAATTTGGATGAACAACGATGATTGTGTACATTTTTTAGTATGTTGTTATGCTCTATACCTGTGCCTGCTTTCACTCATGCTTCCACTGGAGATGACTGTGTGGTCATCCATGAATGGGAAGCATCGACATTAAAATAGGCTGCTTTGTTTATGCAAAGTATTTTCAGGATGGAATGGCGTTGGCTGAGAATGGTTATTCCAGTAAAATAGCTCTTGCTCACATCACTCTACCTCTGATCGAATGATTTCAGGCAACCCTGAACTACAAACATGTATGAACCTTTTCTAACTCAAATATGCATTAAGTAGGATGTAAAAATAAAACAGATTAAATTCATTTTGAAGTTCAGGGAACGTAATTTACGTACATTGGTTGGACATACTGTACACTATTTTGATTTAAGTGCTCTGGGAATTATTGCTGTCAGTAGGTTGAACTTAAATTACATGTGTATCTGCAACACAAGTTGTTTCTGTATTTCTAAAAAGGTCTTGTAATGTTCAGACAACTTACCCCAGTTGTGTGGAACCACTGGCCACAATTCAGTTGCATTCACTGAATGAAGTATTTTTCTGAGCTTGGTCTCTGAAGACTCCAGTGAGGTGATGTTTATTTAAAGATTGGGATATCTTTTTTGGAGTAAAAAACCTTAACAGCTTTGATGTGTACTTCCGCATAAACAATTATCATATTTTTATTGTTTGAAGGTAACATATAACATAGTTAATGCTTCGTGTTCATAGTCAGATATTAATGACTATTTATTAACTACCTATTTCTCCATACCATAACCCCCTTCCCCCTCCCGTCAAGTTTAAATCATTTACATATAAAATAACTTACATTTTCAAATATATCACCTTCAAGACCACACATATGGACAGCATGGATTGAATGTACTGAGAGAATATGAAATAAAGTCATCAAATCAAATGACAAATATTTTGGGAATCTTGTATCTAATATCTGTTATTTGATTGCTTTGAAATAAATCAAATAATCTGAAATTGATTATTTTAAAATAGAAATAAAATAAACAAAATCCATTTGTTTGCAAATATTTTTTCTAGCCAAATTGAATAAATCTAGTTGAGGGGCCATGAAATACCTGAAATGCATATTTGACCCAGGCCTGGAAGCCACTGATAGTTTGACTAGTCTGGCAACTAGATGTTCCATTGTATGGCCTTGTCAGTGAGAGCAGCAAACACCCATGACATCAGACTGTATTATTCTAATGTCTTTGTACCTGTGTGTCTGTACACACTCCTGAGGTTATCTGTCAAATTCATCATTTTATGAATGCACAGAACTTCTCTCTAGATCTTATAAGCTGCGACCAGCAGCTTTATAGGTCTGTCTGTCGGGCAGTCGGTCGGTCGGTTGACAAAAATTTCCCCACCCTTCCCCACAGTTTTCGCCTTAGGAGGCTGAAATTTGGCATGGAGGTCAATGTGTGTGTGTGTGTGTGTGTGAATGTGTGTGTTTCTGTTAATGCCTATTGGCTAAAAGGGGGCATGGCCGTGGGAGTGGCCTGGTCGCAGCTATTGCAAATTCTCGCTTGTATTTTACATAAGACAAAGAATGACTGACCAACTAGTTGACTACTTTTTTAAAAAGACTGTCAATGACTACTTTCAGTTGTTGAATAACCCCTAGATGGCACCATTATTTTATCTTGCACTTCCACTTATCATTGTAATTAACTTTACCCTGTTTTTGTATCCTGCTGTGCACAGGTCTCTTACAGAATACTGCAAGCGATCCATATGTAATGATCTCTCGGATCTGGGCCTGAACCCATGGCCAGACAGTGGGCAGAGTAACCGTAGCAATGAGGCGAGGCGGAATGGATTTCTCGGAGTGCTACCAGCACACGTGCTCCGCTGTGGGGCTGGCGGCACGGGAGGGGAAGACGCGTCTCATGAGGAAGCTCATCCAGAAGGGCTACAGCACGGACGTCAGCGACAACCGCGGCTGGAACCCGCTCCACGAGGCGGCTTTCCATGGCTCCTGCGAATGTGTGCGAATCCTGATCAAAACAGGTATGGAAACAGCGGGCACGAGAACCTGCATCAGGGGGTTCCCGCAATCACTTAGGTTTTGTCTTTTCTCAGCACGTAATGTAGCAAACAGTTGTTTAGAAAGTTCATTCACTTTTTCATTTACTGGAGTTCATTTAATTGGTTCTGAGTTTTAAACTGAAAATAAAAGCCAACATGACATGTCTCTCCAGAACCTGAATCGGGGACTGGAGACATTTTTGACATTTTTTATGACATTAAAGCTTTGTCTCTAAAAAAAAAAAATACCCAACTTTTGATACACACATCCAGAATTACTTTGGAGTGTTTTTTTTTTTTTAACAAAGCCTTTAGCACGTGCAATTTCAGTGACATGATTTTTGATTTTGATCACATGCTCTCTTATTGTTTTTGCATCAGCAAAACAGTTTAGGACGCACTAATTGCTTTTGTATATCAGGTACTTCTGGTTATATTTTGATGATGTAAACTTGTGGCACAGCATTTTAAGTAAATGAAATGAAACATCACCCCGAGTAATCGCTGCCCTGTTAAATTCAAAACTACATGGCATCAGTCTTACACAATTATTAATTGAAATTAATGAAATTAATTAATTTCAAATAACTGGTGCAGCCACTATTTAATATAATTCGTCATGAGGTTGGACTGTCAAAACTGAGTGCAAGGTGAAACCATTTTTACTGTGCCCTCCCTCACCCCTTCAGCACGCTCCGGCGGTAGGCATAGAGAATACATCAACGCCCCGGCGCACGATTCAGCCACGCCGCTGTTCCTGGCGGCTCAGCAGGGCCACGCCCGAGTGGCCCGGGCTCTCCTCCATGCTGGCGCTGACGCAAACCGGGTCACCGACGACGACGCCGGGCCTCTGTTCGCAGGTAAGGACTCGGGCAAAGGAACACGAGGCTGGGTCATGTAAAAAAAAAAAGAGGCTGTTTTATTTCACGCTCAGGTATTCAGTGGTTATTCCGTATTTTGATCACAAGTTGATTTAGTTTCATGAGAGAAGTTTCTTCGTATTACCAAGTTACTTGGAAAACCAAGTTACTTGGATTTGTTCACCACCGAGGAAATTTTGGATTCCGCAGTGAAAACACATATGCTTACAACCACACACACACAAAACCTGTTTAAGACAGACGACATAATATTCCTCTTGTGAGCCAGCAAAAGCAGTCTGTCCTGTGTGCACGGTGGAGAAAATGTGGATGATTATTTTTACAACAGCTAACCAACTAATAAACATCTAATAAATCAACATGATGAGTTTCATGAACGTTGGCTTGACAAAAATTGTCGTCTTTGCATCCGCAACAAGAGCCAGTTGTGCATGCATGTGCAATTCTCTGCACTTCAAGTTTCCATACAGTTGTCGGCATATTAAATTAAAAAAATTTAATTAATGTGACGCATTGCGGTATGCTTATCGCAATTAAGTAATTGTCACTATTTTTAAAAATGTGATATATTGTGCAGCCCGATCACAAATCATGTCATTTTGCATGAAATTTGAATATGTGCTGAATGCTTTGATAAATTAGAAAATGTCTTGCAAAAGATGCACCCGTAACACTTCATGGCTGGATTGATGAGAAACATTTGTTTCTCTGTCTGTCTGTCCGTCCGTCCGTCCGTCCGTCCGTCCGTCCGTTTGTCTGCGTGCATGTGCAATTTGATCAGCGGTGGACGGTGGCCATGCTGAGGTTGTGAAGCTGCTGGTCAGTAACGGGGCGGAGGTGAACAGGCCGCAGTCTGTGTCAGGCTGGACCTGCCTGCATCAGGCTGTGTTTAAGGTGAGTGCTACTCCTACCCATCAACACCACTCTCACCCTGCACCATGAACACCACCCTCACCTTAAACCATCAGCACCACCCACACCTGCACCATCAACACCACTCTCACCCTGTACCATGAACACCACCCTCACCCTGCACCATGAACACCACCCTCACCCTAAACCATCAACACCACCCACACCCTAAACCATCAACACCACCCTCACCCTGCACCATCAACACCACCCTCACCTTAAACCATGAACACCACCCACACCCTGCACCATCAACACCACCCTCACCTTAAACCATGAACACCACCCACACCCTGCACCATGAACACCACCCTCACCCTAAACCATCAACACCACCCACACCCTAAACCATCAACACCACCCACACCCTAAACCATCAACACCACCCACACCTGCACCATCAACACCACTCTCACCCTGTACCATGAACACCACCCTCACCCTAAGCCATCAGCACCATCCTCATCCTGCACCATGAACACCACCCTCACCTGAAACCATGAACACCACCCACACCCTGCACCATGAACACCACCCTCACCTTAAACCATGAACACCACCCACACCCTGCACCATCAACACCACCCACACCCTAAACCATCAACACCACCCTCACCTTAAACCATCAGCACCACCCACACCTGCACCATCAACACCACTCTCACCCTGTACCATGAACACCACCCTCACCCTAAACCATCAGCACTATCCTCATCCTGCACCATGAACACCACCCTCACCTGAAACCATGAACACCACCCACACCCTGCACCATGAACACCACCCTCACCCTAAACCATTAACACCACCCACACCCTAAACCATGAACACCACCCTCACCTTAAACCAGCAACACCACCCACACCCTGCCCCATGAACACCACCCTCACCCTAAACCATCAACACCACCCTCACCTTAAACCATCAGCTCCACCCACACCTGCACCATCAACACCACCCTCACCCTAAACCGTCAACACCACCCACACCCTGCACCATGAACACCACCAACACCTGTGCCTTCATCACCACCCACACCCTAAACCATCAACACCACCCACACCCTAAACCATCAACACCACCAACACCTGTGCCTTCATCACCACCCTCACCCTAAACCATCAACACCACCCACACCCTAAACCATCAACACCACCCACACCCTAAACCAGCAACACCACCCACACCTGCACCATCAACACCACACTCACCGTAAACCATCAACACCACCCACACCCTAAACCATCAACACCACCCACACCTGCACCATCAACACCACCCTCACCCTTAACCATCAACACCACCCACACCCTGCACCATCAACACTACCCACACCTGTGCCTTCATCACCACCTTCACCCTAAACCATCAACACCACCCACACCCTAAACCAGCAACACCACCCACACCCTAAACCATCAACACCACCCTCACCCTAAACCATCAACACCACCCACACCTGCACCATCAACACCACCCTCACCCTTAACCATCAACACCACCCACACCCTGCACCATCAACACCACCCACACCTGTGCCTTCATCACCACCCTCACCCTAAACCAGCAACACCACCCACACCCTAAACCATCAACACCACCCTCACCGTAAACCATCAACACCACCCTCACCCTTCACCATCAACACCACCATCACCCTAAACCATCAACACCACCCTCACCCTAAACCATCAACACCACCCACACCCTAAACCATCAACACCACCCTCACCCTCAACAATGAACACCACCCTCATCTTAAACCTTTAACGCCACCCTCACCCTGCACCATGAACGCCACCCTCACCCTAAACCATCAACACCACCCACACCCTAAACCAGCAACACCACCCACACCCTGCACCATCAACACCACCCTCACCCTTAACCATCAACACCACCCTCACCCTTAACCATCAACACCACCCACACCCTGCACCATCAACACCACCAACACCTGCACCATAAACACCACCCTCACCCTAAACCATCAACACCACCCACACCCTGCACCATCAACACCACCCTCACCTTAAACCACCCCACCCCCAATTATAGCTACAAGATTAAGATTATACACAGCGGTAGAAGCCATCAAATTAAACGATAATCACATATATCATTTTGTTTTCGTAACAACAGGTACATTTCCTGTGCTCACAATCCTGAATCATTGCTTCAAAAACTACATCAGTGACAATAGGGTTACAGGTTTTCATGTTGTCTGAGGCCTAGTGTGTTTGATTAGAGGTGAAAGCATATTCAGAACTGCTTTAATCTCCAGCTGTTTTTGATGGAGATTGAGTGTGATGGTTGGTATGTAACGTGTAGGTGTAATTTGGAGAGATTTGTCAGCAAATGCACTTTTTTTTGTACCTAAATTGGGGTTTTTCAGTTCCTAATTTGATGTTGTGCAAATAAACTAGACTGCAGAGTTCCTCCCACTGGGGAAAGCTGAAGGATTGCAGGATTCATGAGAAATAAACAGCAGCAGTGGTGTCTGGGAGTCTGACAGGTTGAGCCGATTACCCAGCGCTGGTGTGAATACTGAACAGCAGTATGCTGCTGTCATAGTTCTGCTATCAGTCTGTGCTTCTGGAGGACTCCATGGCCAAACAGCACAGTCTAATAACAATAATAATAATATATTTATGACCTTTAAGACCATGTGTTTTTATCACTTTCATACCATACAAATACATGGTTTTGCCATATAGGCATAGGAGATAGGAACTTGTGTGTGAGGGATGTATACCCCCTACTCTGCCTTATTGGACCATCAATACTGTTTCCGAGTTGAATCACAGTGTTTGTGCTTTGTGAAATGACCTGGGTTCAGCCAGAGCTGAAACATAGACAGTGATTGTGCTGTGTGAGCTGATCTGGGGTCAGCCAGAGCTGAATCATAGACAGTGAGTGTGCTGTGTGAGCTGATCTGGGTTCAGCCAGCCCTGATTTATAGACAGCGATTGTTCTATGAGAGCTGATCTGGGGTCAGTCAGAGCTGAATCATTGATGGGGATTGGTGCTGTGGGAACTGATCTGGGTTCATCCCCAGCACTCTTATGTAGCCAGTGACAGTAACCCATCACAAGCATCAGAGGGCTTTGGCAGGCGCCGAGCTGAGAGCCGTTCTCCTGCTGCCCTTATGAAGCAATTCTGCCTGTGATTTGCCATTAATATTACATTGAGCTGCAGTAGCAACAGCCTCTCACAGATGCTTAATCCCCTGTAATTGAAAATTAATATCAAAATTTAAAGAGCCAACTGGCTATAAATCTCGTATTTTTAAACTATGGCCTAGACCCAATTGGATGGACTTGGTCTCTTTAAGGGCAAACAGACTTTACCTTACAACGTAAGCTTGATGGAGTATTTTCTTTTTTCTTTTTTTTTCTGAGATAAGCAAAAATTCCCTTTGGAATGTGTTGTTTATGTACTAAAGTGGAGTGCCCTATGGACTTGAAAAGATAAAAGTTGGTTTTCACTGAGTGGCACATATGCCCTCAAAAACGTGGATTTAGTTGAAACCCAGATTATTTCTTGGCAAACATTATGTTGCGACATGCACAACAGATCACAGTATAAGGTAGCAACCATGTCAGAGGCAGTCAACGTAAGCATATTTATTTCTGTATATTGGAATAATTACCAATATAATATATCTTTAATATTCATATAATATTCTATAATATTCAGCTGTCCACCCAGCTGCTACCTGCCTCCTCTCAGTCCCGGCTTTGCTGGCATGGACCTGGTTGGTCTTGGTCAGTCTGGTTTGTTACTTGTGGGCCTGGCTTGGTTTGGCCTGGCAGGCAATTGTTATTCACACATGTACCTCTTACAGGGCCATGCCGAGATTGTTAAGTTCCTGGTGGGCGTGGCTGACGTAAATGCGACCGACGACTTTGGGATCCCGCCCATTTTCGTGGCGGCACAGTACGGACAGCAGCAATGTGTGGAGATCCTCGCCAGTGCAGGTACGCTGGTCCAGTGTAGTGCGGTGCTGTGTGCTGTGTAGAGCTGCAACAATTAGTTGATTAATCGATTAGTTGATCAAAAGAAAATATTAGTTGATCAAAAGAAAAATCGCCAACTGTTTTGATAATCGATGCAAAAATTCCAAAAACTTCATTCTCAAATGTGAGAGTTTGCTGCTTTTCTTGGTTGTACATTATAGTAAATTGAATATTTTGGGGTTTTGGACTGTTGGTCAGACAAAGCAAGACATTTATTGACATCACCTTGTGCTCGAGGAATAGGCATTTTTCACTGTTTTCTGATGTTTTATACGCTACAGGATTACACATGGTGAATCGATTAATCGGGAAAGAATCGGCAGTTTAATCGATAATGAAAATATTTGTTAGTTACAGCCCAAGAGTTGTGTTCTGCGGGGTTGTGATTGTGTGAGACCCATTTTGTATGGTCTGGTTTGGTGCAGCTGTTGGTCAGTTGTGTTGTATAGTGCTTTGATCTGTCAGTTTTGTTAGGAGCCATGTTCTGATCTGTGAGGTGCCATGCTGTGTTGTTGCATCATAATCTCCTTTGTGCCCTTCCCAGGTGCAAATGTGAGCTGTCAGTCACATGACCTGGCCACGCCCCTGCTAATCGCATCCCAGGAGGGTCACCTGACCTGCGTGGAGGCACTTCTGGACCACGGCGCTGACCCCAACCTCTTCTGTAACGAGGACAAATGGCAGCTACCCGTCCACGCCGCTGCTGAATTTGGCCACGTCAGGTACCCCATCCTTCCCAGAGGCACCCTTCCTCTTCATCCAGGCTGAGCTTACGTTTCCTGGTTACCGCTCTCAGCCCTCAAGCCATTAGTCTGGACGCCAGTCAGTCAGATCACCTCTTAAACAAGCCCTTAACATGGTAAAAGCTGGGCTGTTGAACACATGTTTAAAGCAACATTAGTAAGGTACGACTGACTTGACCAACCGCAGTGTGTGTTTCTCAGTGCCTGTGAGAGCTGAGGTTTTTTAGACTGTAATATTAACATGTTTAGCCATCAATCTGCCTGAATGATCATTTCACCTTATTATACCTTTAGGATTATACTTATATTTTTATATCGATCCCATTGGCGGATCGATAGCTGTAGCTCCAGCCCTGCTCAGTTAAACACTCAATGGCAATTTCACAGCCAAAAGCGCTAAACAGCTAAATAGCATTTGATGGCCGGGCTGATTGACACACGGTGACGGGAGAATCAGGAAGCGGTGCGTAGCGCGTGAAGATAAGGCAGAGGAGGAAGCCGCGCTGTCAGTCAGGATCGCGCTCACCCAGTCACGCGGCTGTCAGGAGCGACGCAGCACCGGCAGTGAAATCATAAAGAGGTTATCTGCAGCTGTATGAAAGAAAGACATTCATGGCATCATATCACAGTACATAAAAAAGAGTCATATAGGAACAAGTAAGAAAAACGTTCAAATCAGAATGACAGTAACACAATTATTTCAGCACATAACACACTGAATACAAATATGAACACATTTTACATTAAAAAGGTTGGTGAACAATAATAATAATAATATAATTGTGAGGCATTCCGTCCCATTTTAAAATTCACCTGTCATATCCGTCAACAGTTATTTTACAGTGGAAATATTCATCTGCAGAGCTGAGAATATGATTGAACAAAAAACCATTTCCAAAGAGCTAAAAAGTCTCCCACTCTTATGTAGAGGAAACCCTAGCTGGACCAGAATAAAAAGGTAACTCGACCTCGGAACCAGGTTAGCATCTGTACACAAGGACCAGGACCATGGACAGCACCACTTGCAGTGTATGCTCTGGCCTGGAAGGTCCTGGTACCAATCAGAGCCCACAAGAGTAAAGAGAGGATTAAAGAAATACAGAAGCGAACCATCTGGTTCGTGATTATGATAGAAAATCTGCGAATAAGATCTTTGGATACTCAGAATCTGTAGACCCACCACATAGATCCAACAGCTCTATATTCCTAATACCATGAGCTCTGTCTCAAACATTGCATTCCAAGATGTATCTAGTTAACATTTTCCCTCTTACTTGGAAGATGGCAGGACCACCAGAGATGACCGTGTACTTTATGTGTAGTTTATACAGTCTGTGGTGGGTCTTTAGTGGCGGTGGACAGCACACAGTGGGTTGTAAGACGTGGTAACGAGTGCAGTGAGATCACGGCCCTTTTTCCTCTGCAGGGTCCTGGAACGGCTGCTGCCTCTGACGGGCCGTGAGTGTGACCGCGGCCGGGGGAAGGTCAGCCCGGTGTACTCGGCCGTCCTGAGGGGCCAGGTGGAGACGCTCCGGGTCTTACTGAGAGAGGGGTTCAGCCCTGACGCCCAGGAGTGCTCCACCTACGGGTACTCATCCCCAATCGCTGCAGCCCTCTGCTCCCCTTTAATGAGGTACAGAGATTGTGTGTGTGTGTGTGTGTGTGTGTGTGATAGTGTGTGTGTAAAGTGAGTGTGTGTGAGAGTGTGACTGTGTGTGAATCAGTATGTGTTTGTGATAGTGTGTGTAAAGTGCGTATGTGTGAGTGTGTGTGTGTGTGTGTGTGTGTGTGTGTGTGTGAATCAGTATGTGTGTGTAAAGTGTGTAAAGTGAGTGTGTGTGAGAGTGTGACTGTGTGAATCAGGATGTGTGTGTGGTAGTGTGTGTGTAAAGTGCGTGTATGCGTTTGTGTGTGTGTGTGTGTGTGTGTGTGTGTGTGTGAGAGTGTGACTGTGTGTGTGTGTGTGAGAGAGTATGTGTGTAAGGTGAGTGTGTGTGAGAGAGAGTATGTGTGTAAGGTGTGTGTGTGTGAGAGAGTATGTGTGTAAGGTGAGTGTGTGTGTATGTGTGTATGAGAGAGTATGTGTGTAAGGTGAGTGTGTGTGTGTAAGGTGAGTGTGTGTGTGTGTACAGCTCGATATTCGCTGAAGTACATCGCATTAAATAACCTCACGCCCTGTGACTCGCCCGGGATCTCTGGAGCTGTCATCCTCTGCTCCGTGACCGTTACGCTACACCGCCAACATTTTCGAAAAATCGCCGGATCTGGACTCTCTCCAGCAGCGCGCCGTCTTTTTGCGGACCGATCTGGTCCAGCGATTCTGCTTTTCTGCGGCTGGAGAGAGCAGGAGTCCTTCTGTGGCGTTCAGGCGGAAGATGCGGAGCTGAAGACCCGAGTGCTTGTGCGCGACTCCGCTCTTTAATTCTGTGCCATCTCTGAGCCATTCCAGCTGTAGAGCTGCAGTTTCTCGTGTTTAGATGTGACATTCTGCTGATCCTGGTTATTCCTGTACCATCTGGCATTCAGAATGCACATAGAGGAGTCTGAAGGATGTGGGGGTTGGGAGGGGGGGGCCTTAGAAAGTAGCAGTTAATGCACAAGCTTGGGCAAAGAAAGCAGCAAAAGCATGGGATCTGATTGGATCTCTGTTTTTTTTACTGTTGACAAATCAGCCAATCAGAAGGAGCAGCAGCAAGAAAGGGATGGATCCAGCTCTGGGGAAATTGTGCAGTGGATGACCACTTGGTGGCGCTGTGGACACAGCAATGTGAGGCAGAGGTGGAGAAAAAGAGGCAGGCAAACAGAGGACAGAACCGCAGGAAAAGAGAGACTGTTTATCATGGGCATATTTACACCCGCACTTTCACACCTGCATACTACACAAGCACTGTCCACTAATGTACACACACAACACACACCAGTTCACACAGGCTCTCACATAATCACAACCTTATACAGTGCAGTAGTATTTGGACAGTGACAGTTTTGTTGTTATGACTCTTCTCTCCAGCACGTTGGACTTGAAATGAAATAAAGCCAGCTCTGTCGTGCGGCCATTTTCAGCTCTTGCTTGTTTCGGGGGTTTTTAGCCTTGTGTGAGATTCAGATCCAGTGTGCCGGAGCACAGAACCAAACCAACAGAAATGTGTCTATGTCTAGATATTTATGGACTGCACTGTAGATACACATACAGTATGCATTGTTACCATACATGCACACTAAATGTTGTGAAACAGGCACCATTTTGGTCCCAGGGGATCTTCCTCAGGTGTAATGATGAATAAGTACATTTTTTTTCACACACCAAAGGTGAGCATCGGAGCACAAGCTCTTATTTTGTGCTTACCTTGGATCCTTCAGCTCAGCACCTCAGTTAAATAACTACATGTGTATAACTGCCAAATGTTTCTTCCTGTATACTTATACATATCATTTCCATACACTCCACTGACTACACAGACACACACTCTCACGTGCACACATGCACACACACACACACGCATTAACACAGATGCACACACACTCACACACTCTCATGCATACAGACACACACACTGCCTCTGATGCACACACATTAACGAAGAAACACACTCTCATGCATACAGACACACACACACTCTCTCTCATGCACACACATTAACAAAGAAACACTCTCTCATGCATACAGACAGGCACTCATGCATACAGACACACACACTGCTTCTCATGCACACACATGAAGGAAGAAACACTCTCTCATACACACAGACACACACACACTCTCTCATGCATACAGACACACACATTCACATACAGGTGCAGGTCCTCTGTGTGCTCTGTACTGTCTGTGACTGAGTGCTTTGTTTGTGTGGGCTCGTCTCTTGGGCAGTGCAGAGAGCAGGTGCCGGACGCCGGGGCTGGTGAGGGCTCTGCTGGAGGCCGGGGCGCACGCGGACTGCGGCTTGTACCCCAGCTGCCTGGAGCAGGACCTCCCGTACCTGCTGGAGCTGCTGCTGGGGCGGGGGGGCCTCCCCGAGGGGGACCACCTGACCGAGCTGGTCCGGACGGGCCTGGATCACCTCCACACGGCCGCCGTCTGGCTCCCCACCCTGCTGAGGGCCGGCCTGGACCCCACGCCCTTCCTGCAGGAAGCCTTGTGAGTGTGGACATATTTGTCACAGAGTGTGCGTATGTACCCGTGGGTGTGAAAGGCAGTGACACTGGCCACCTTGAAGCACAGACTGAAGACTCACCTCTTCAGGTCGCACCTATCCCCACTCCTCCCTTGCTCTTCGTAATGTTCACTACACTTGTCTGTACTTGCCTTGCCTTGCCACTACACTTAACTGTGCTGTCTGTACTATTCATTCTGCTGGATGAACCCATTTTCGTGTGTGTGTTCCCGTGTTGTTTGTCCGTTGTGTGTGTAGATGTGTGTGAGTACAGCATGTGCAAGCACATATACGTATGCCTGCCTGCCTGCCTGCCTGCCTGTCTGTGTGTCTGTCTGTCTGTCTGTCTCTGCTAGACAAACTCGTTGCAGTAAGTGTGCATTACTGTGGCACCTGCTATCAGACGCGACCCTGCCAAGTGTTCTAACTTCTCAAGAACCAAAATATCAGTAATTATAAAATCAATTGGTGACAAAAACTTGTATTTTATATATAAATACGTATATAAACATATTTTATACTTTATACAAAACGAAATGACAATTATCCAGTTTGGTATCTCTTCAGGTCACACGGAAATGTAGTTCCTTATCTGACACCATCAAAAAAAAGGGCCATGAAATGGTATCAGATCAACAAAAATGAATGAAATGACTGGCATATGGATTGATAGAGAAGACCTTTGTGCTCAGCAGTATGGTCGTCTCATGGCTTGGTCATAAACATGTTGCTTGTATTAGAGGTGGCTATACAGGGCTGAAAAATGACAATTTTTCACATTTCCAAGTTAAAAGCTTGTTTGATGTAGCTTTTTCAGATGACGATTTTGACACATTATTTTTGAAAATTGGCTGAAAAATGAGTTTGTGCAGACCAAAAAATATAATTCACCCAAAATAGAAATCAAGGTAATGGGTTATTAATCAAATTTCAGTTTCACCAATGACTTCCTTGACCTCATGACATAAGAAGCAATGTGTAATTGACTGTAATTCGGAAAAATTGGAAGCGATTTGTTAATTTCCTTATGTCTGGACACAATTTTGGCCTCATCCCCTCCAAATTGTTTTCTTTACTGGCAGGAACTCATTTTTCAGCCATTTTCTGAAGAAGAAAGTGTCAAAATTGTCAGGACAGTACAGATTTTACCCTGACCTGTAGGAAACATTGTTATTTTCTTGCCGATCTCTATTGACATTAACACGTTTTTCTAAAGGCCAGTGGTAAAATTAATAGGAAATCCCGTTTCCGATCATGACGCAATTGGACTCTTGATTTGGCGCATTCACTTATCCAGCATGACAATATAGCGCCATGATAATGTTGGAATGACCACGTCCTGCTTTGTCTCTCTCTCTTTTTGTCCCTTTCTCTTCCTCTCTTCCCCTCCACCTTCTCTTCCCGTGTACCCCTCGCTCCCTCCCTCCCTCCCCAGCTTTGAGAAAGCGGAGAGCAGTGTTCTGTCATACTTTCTCGAGTTCACTAATTGGAGGATGCTGCCACAGTCTCTGCAGCACATCCTGTGCCGTCGCCGGGCGGAGTCTACCTGGATCCCACTGCAGCAG
>JAFBMS010000068.1:2077500-2217751 GCA_019788955.1 Albula glossodonta
TGCATTGCAGGGGAATGCAAGCCTACAATGGAAATAACCAAACCCGCCGACGCCGTTTGGATGCATGAGGATAACTTTTTCGCGTGTGGTCCAGTGCTTCCAGCCCCCACAAAGCAGTTGTTGAACTTTCTGATTGAAAGAGGAAATGAAACGGTATGATGAAGCCATGCCATAATTACCGAGCGGCACTCATGTCTTTGCATGAGAGTCGTTGGATGTCATAAAATGGCTGCATTAACATTCGGCCATTTAACACCAGAGAGCGACCAAACATCTCGGGCAGTTACTGCACACAGTAAGCAAATGGGCTAAAGAGGAAGAAAGTTATCGGAATGGTGTCTCATTTGACAGCGCGTAATAGTCACTGTTCCAGTATGCAGCTAAACCATCCCCCATTAGAACAAAATCGTAGCACAGCAGGGTCGCCGCACTGGACAGAACCCACCACCATGACAAGCAATAACAAGCAATTAAAACGCATTCAAGCCAGCTAATCCATGTCTCTTTTGTTCTGGGCGTGTTTTTTTTTTTTTTAGCCAATTTGCCTTCAGTCTGAACATGGGAAATGGTTCTAGCAACATTTAACTACGAGCGTACTATGGTACCCCACCTTCCCTTCTCCCTCAGTTCTACCCATATGTAGAGTATAGCTTTATCATAAGACGGTGACAAATGTGTTGGATTTTAAGAACACATTTAGGCTTTGCTGACTCTGCAGAGTATGTTTTAGGATGGTATAATCTACACCAGCTGGAGCCTCCCCTGGTCTTGGTAAGTACTGCCAGATCTGCTGTGTCTCATCATTACTCAGCACTTAATTGATCAATTAAACTGATTATGGCACATATGTTTCATAGGGTCTAAATTAAGAACACGAGAACCTCCATTTTCCTTCGTTCTTCATCGTGTCCGGCATCAAACCTGCAACTGATTGGTCGATAATATACGGTATGTATATAAAAAAAGAATGTGTCCTCAGAACCTTTTAAAAAATATTTTTTATGACAAAAGATAGCATTTCAAATACGAAGACCGGTGGTATAAACACAATGATCACGGAACAAAGCAACAACACCACGTATAACATTATTACAGCAAGCATTACATGCCTGTATACTTAAAAGATAGAATGGGGTGATAATTATTATAATAAATAATGCAACAGCACACCAAAGTTGCTTTAAATTGTAAGTATTTATAAAGTAAATCAATAAATAGCCTAAGAGTTCACTTATGGTTGTACTTGTAGTTGTTAAGGACTAGTGCTGGCCACCCCTGACCTGTTCAGTATTGTATCATTTTATGAAGAGGTGGAAGGCTAGGTACTGGCATTGCATTTTATACCAGCCTACAAGCTGTGTGCTAGACAGGAGAAATTTTCATTCAGTATCAGCAATAGCACAAAACAAAAAAACTATTTCTTAGACCCAAAAAAATATAGTTAGACTGGTTAAGAGAAAAGTCAATTCACTCATTACAGACTTTATATGACAACACCAGTTTCAAGTTTTTTTGTGTTATTGGAGACGAGCAGACATACCCTATGGAATGTGCTCTATTCGTTCTCTGTTTTGATCAAATTGCGTTTGCCTTGAAAGCTAAGTGCGTTTGACAGGGTCCTGGTGTATGTCTTTTGACCCTGTGACCTTGTTCTGTAGAATGGTGCTGATGTCAGCCACCTCTCTGCACTGCAAGGGCGAAGAGTCAAACTGAGGAGTTGGATGATTTGTGAGAACGTAGGGGTGTGCATCTGAGCGTGTGTGTGAGGCAGCGTACGTGTTCGTTTAGGCTTGTGTTCACATTCATGTGTCCCATGTGTGAAAAGCATATTCGTATGTCCGAATGAGTTTCCACTGAAAGATAGAAAACCTAGTTAAAAATGGAAGCCTGTATGGAACTGTGTTTGTCTGCTCTCACCAAATAGGATGGGTAACAGTCGTAAAGGGTGAAAATCGCTGTTAAAATAGAGTTTGCGGTGACTACGACAGTTTGCGACTTTCCTCTTGATAGATCTGTTCATGCACAGGCCTATGTATAACTGGTGTGAAGGCGGCAAAACGGGGTGGATATTTTGCAAATGAGGCGAATTAAGTATTCCGTCTTATTTGCTAAACCTCGCAGTAACTGCGACTCCTGTCTTTCCCTGGGAACGACTTCTGAAAGCAGGCGGAACTTTTGCGCCGTCCAAGATTTACCCTTTGTCAGTTCACATAACAGCAAAATGTTAATCGATTGGATTTGCTACAGGATGAATTTGAGGCAGGCACCCAAAGATCAAAGTCTTTGTTAGCTGTGGTGATGCAAGATTTTTTTTTAGAATTATCGTTGCGTGGCTTACAGGTGTGTTGTTCCAGAAATAGAAAACAGTAGTATTGCATGAATGTACAGGTGTTTTTGTGATGCAAAACAAATAACCACAAATATTCTGGCAAAGTACTGCGATTCACGTCAGGGCAGCTTTGTTTTCAGATATACCTCTCTACAGAAAGTGAGAGGGTGAAAGAAGCTCATTGTGTTAACCGCGCTGCAATAACCGTATTCCAATCAGTGTTAACATTCTTCCTGTTGTTAGCCCACCAGCTATGTTTTTTGCCCTTTTTATGTTGTAGGCAAGGTTTTTGTATGCCACCTAAATTGCAATATTTTCTTTACTTCCGACACTTTTAGTTTTGCTATCCCTAATTTTGACATGGTGTCACTCCAAAACTTTCTCCTCTTGGTTTGTATTTAATTTCTATGCTGTAATACGGCATTACGAAGCTTTGCCTCTTTCAGTACAACCTGATCAGTAAATGTATGTTTCATGTTTTAGGTTCCCTCCCTACTTCTACCTGGTTGTTACGTATCCATTTCACATCTATTATCTAGGCATTTAAGCGTGTCATATCTGACCTTTTCTAGGGGCGTCTCCATAAAAATTGCGACATGGGGGAATTTTTTGATTGCGTAATAAGCGCAAGTCTTAGCAAAAAGTGTCGCACATATTTCATTCAAATTATGTTCCTAATTATATGTGCAACGCAGCCAGCACAAATGGAAGGGAAATTTGTTGGTTTCATGTCTGTAGGTCTGCATGGCAGGGCTGTACGATTCAGTCAGTGGCAACACAAGTTCAAAGGGTGTGAAAAAAATGAAGCAATAGTTTTGTGTTAACGACAAACAATAAGGACTCTTTTGAGCATGGTGCCATAGCGCCTTTCACTGCTACTCAAGCAGTGTGGTGAAAGTCACTGTCAATGTTTTACAATTGCTGACTCATCAGAGCTTGTATACTATACAACTGGAGTGCATTCGAAAGAAGAAAAGAACACTACAGCCATTTCTTCTAAACAGGTTTCCAACATGATTGAGGCTTTCTAAATGAGGTGAAATGAGGTTTAAGAAATGGAAGGTGAAGGTAGTAGTTTCAAGTAGCATTAGAAAGAATCGGTTTTATAACATCAAACAGAAATAATAGGTAGAAAACGTAGTGTATGATAGATGGGTACTATAGTGCATTGTTAGGATCAATTGAGGTGAAACTGGAAATAACAAGGTAACTGAACTCTAATCGATTTCTCACCTCAAAACCATCTTTAACAGTTAATAAAATACAGTAGCAGTTAATATCAGCGTTCAGCGATGATCAATTTGTCTCGGATGGCCATGGATATAAAACATTTGTGGCTGGATACATTTCTAGGTGACATTGTGTCTAGATTCAAACTGAATCAGCACATCTTAAGCCATTCATATCAATGAATCAATATCTATTTCTGAACACTTGTTCGTTGTATGATGGAACAACGCACCTGTAAGACACGCAACTGCAAATTCCCACGCAAAGACGGGAGGTTTAGTAAACGAGATGGAACACTTAATTGGCTTCCTTTGCAAAATTTTCCACCCAGTTTTTGCGCCTTCATCCCAGGAATATATATGCATGAACAGATTTTAATATGTATCACGAGGAAAGTCGCAAAGTGACGTAGTTAACATTCTATTTTAATAGCGTTTTTCATTGCTACTGTTTAGTAATTGGCATGTTAAAACCGAAGGGGGTCTGGTATTCATTCAAACCCTCTCTTACTGTCTTAATGATTTGCCATATGTTGTAACAGGAAGGGATCAAACAGGAAAGGGTGTGGCATTAATGCGGGGCATGGTCTCCTCATGTTTGCTTGTTTCCAATAAACTTTAATATAGCCAAAGAGAAAAGGTAATTAAGATGCCCCTATGACTATGTTACAGATAAGGCGGTGGAGTTGGGGGGGGGGATATGGCAGGAACAGGTAACGCTCCTGAAACAGAGGCAGGGTTACGAGGCCAAAACTGAAGAGAATCGACAACCCGTCCCATCACATAGACCCCCCCGCCAGCCCCAAACAAAAAGGGAGAGGTGATCACCTGTCTTTCACCCAACCTTCAAAGAGCGAGGGGGGGGGGGGGGGCGGTGGCGGCGGCATCAGAATCTGAGGCTGGAGAGGCGTGTTCTCGACAGGTTGCTGATATGCAGGTAAGGACTGGAAGGTTTGGAGTGCACACAGACCCAGCCTTGTGCATGTCTGTTCTGATTAGATAGAAAAGCTTTCGCACCACTATGTTGGAATAAGTTACATATATAACTTCGGGAGATTTCTGCCATTTCAGGACTTTTTTATGCAACTTTCAGAGCTGTAGTTTCCATTTCTTGTACTTACAGTTCTTGCACTTGCATTCAAAAAGAGAGAATTATTCGCATACTGCACATCACTGAAGTAAAAAGATAAAAAATGCATTCAATAGCAATTCTTATTCAACATTTTTGAGGCTACAAGTTTTGCATTACCTTTTACCAACCTTTTCCATTTTACCTGCTACTGTTCATAAGCATCTGGGTAACATGAAAAGGGGCTACAGATGAAAATGTACTCTTGAACTAAATCTGGCATGCCATGCATTGATATAAGTTCTGATGTGTTGTGCACCACCCCTTTGAATGAGTGAATGAATGAGTGAATGAATGAATAAATGAATGAATGAATGAAGACAATTTCTACTGCTTCAGCCACTAATACTACCACGACTACTCCTACTACTACTACTACAATAATAATAATAATTAATAATTAATAATAATAATAATATATTGTTCATTCTAATGATACAGCTCCTTTGCTTGCTCTCATAGCTCTTTACAGAGAAGGGAGGGACATTCAGAATGAATTACGCAGATGTGTCGTACCCACCGGGGTGATGCACATCGACTAATTCACATCTGAGCGTCCACCACAACATTCGTACGTTATCTTTCAAGTTACAACTAAGAGGGTTACCTAAGTGAGGAGCCAAATCTCAAATCACATGCATCAGTTTGACTTGTTCCTGTTCTGTTCTGTATGCTGGACAGTGTGGGAACTTCTAAATACTGCATAGTCGGCCTACCTGCACTTGCTTAGAAATAAACGTCTTTCACTTCAGTTTAGAAGTGAAAACTTGGTGGAGTTTCAGCAGGCAATATTTTTATCTTTTCTTGCTCTCTTTGAAAATGTGCCTTCCTTTGAGAAATCTGCCCTTTTGGACCGAATGAAGAAAGCTGCCAGAAAACCACTGAGCAGTCGGTGTACTGAATAGAAATACTGGCAGTCACTTCAACATTAATGAGGTAAGAAATGCTTAAATTCCAAGAACCAGATCATTGTGTGAAAGCACTCAGTTTTAAATTAGAACTACTTGATTTATTGGCCGGCAGGGAAGCCAGTGGGGAAATTTCTTTCTTCCCTAAAGCAGTGTATTGTGGGTAATGGAAGTCACAGGAGAAATGAGCTTCTGGGCTCACTCAAACAGCATAACTGATTATTGAGAAAAAAATGAAGGGTGACTGGAAAACCTTAGCTTCTGGAAAATTTCAATAACTTTATTATAATCCAATCAAAAACTGACTTTAATTGAAAATCATATTACTTGGTTATATCTAAAAATAGCACTGTAGATATCAGCTACTATGCCAATAATGTTGATATGTGATTATGAGATCAAACGGGCCTTATTTTTCTCAGTGTGGAGGGCCACACTTCCACAGTGGAGCTCTGGGATGGATTGAGGTTGCGGCTACACCGCCTGGGGCTGGGTCTATCAACACCTTTAGCACATGTTAAAATGTCAGTGACATGATTCGTGATTGGACAGACAAACTACCTGAACCAGGCACAGTTTCCCTTAGTCCTTTTGCAAATTCACCCGTGGGCTTTCAAAGAGCCCCAGAGATAGAAATGTCAAGTCAGCTCAAGGGACACAACACTGGCATTATCAGGAACAGCGCAAACAGGTCATCAATAACTTTGATAGACAATGTGGCCCTCTGAATCTCCATGCATTTTCTCAGTCCTCAGCAGGAATTATCAGTGTTTGTCAAATTTAAGTCTTCATGTAAGTCTATGATTTGCAACTATTAATGATCTTGCATCACTTCTGTGGACTACAGCTTTCTCTGGACCAATGACACTCAATGAAAATGCCAGTCATTTTCTATTTCATTATTATATGCATCATTGTTAATATCATCTTTTTTTTATTTATTATAATTTACATACTGTGTAAATTCGATATCACTATGGTTACCCCACTATCTCAAAACTGGAAAAAACTATCATTGTCATTGTTGCAATAGAGTTTAAATATAGTTGAATTACACAAAAGTTGAAAATAGAACATAAAAGTGTTAACTAAATCATTCCAACAATAAAAACGGACGCTAAAGTCTGAAAAAATAAAGCGCCTGTCTGCTCAGTGACAAACCACCCTACGGGGTGTCCATTTTAAAAAAGGGTAGTTAAAGTGCTGTGGCCAGCAAAGCCCCAGATCTGGACTGAGGTCGCTGGTTTGTGAATGATGGACCGTATTGTAAGACTCCAGACCCGGCGCTGAAAAAGTCCAATATAAAATACAGTGAGGTGGAAGAGATCAGGGCTAGCAATGGCAGAAAGAGATCGGCTTTTTCAAGCAGGTCGATCTTGGAAAATACAGCACTGAAAGAACTGCGTATACGTTCAAATATCTGACTGAGTGCCCATTAACTGAAATGATTTCATAAGAATTTTCTTTCAAATTACAAATTTATATTATAAATTATAGAGGCCATTGATTGCATGCCAATGTTTACTTAGAGAGTTTCAAGGTTATTTTTAATTAAAATTCTTTCAATAAATGTACCCCATATTTTATTTAATTATGAAGCGCAATTAGATAAGCTGCCCCGATTTAATTCTTTACACAGAATTTATTTGCAAAACTCAGAAATAAAAATTCTGGTAATGTGGCTCTTTGCCATGTGCAAGCAACAAGTCTTCAAAGTTAATTTTCGCCATCAATTACTGATAGGTGCCCCATGTATGACCATCTTAGGATCAGCTCCCCAAGGAATGTTACGAAGCAGGTAGATTTTAGTGATCAGTAAACTAGAGGTAATTTAAACTTATTTTTTCAGACTTTCCCACTTTATTTGACAGTTATAGTAGAGAGGTAGACAGGAAATGCAGGAGAGAGCGAGAGATAGAGAGAGGGGAGGACATGCAGCAAGGGACCCAGGCTGAATTCAAACCTGGGCTGCTGTGGTAAAGCATTGGCCCTATGTGGTGTGCGCTTTACCAGGTGAGGTTTACCAGGTTTACCAATAAATCCCGTTTATTGCAATTGCCATGTTCCCTGCAGAGTGTATGTGCTTCACCCAGATGTCCTGTTTGCGCAATGCCTGGGGAAGCACCTGTGAGGCACCTATTGCTGCTGTATATATATATATATATATATATATATGAACGTGTGCGTAAATGACTGAGTGTGTGTGTGTGTGTGTGTGCGCGCGCACTGAGTGAAGCTGAAACGAAAAAAATTCACTCAAATAAAATGAACGATAAATGTTGTTATCTTAACCCTCGTAATCCAAACCTATCGTTAGTCTGGGACGAGGAGTAATCCATGCCCAGGAACTCGGCTCAGTTAAGTTACATTAAACAGTCATAGATGTAAATATGAAAGAAAATACTGAGAACATCATACCGCTTCCTTATTAAGATACATAAGAAGTGCCAGTATGTGAAGGAGTGGCCTTCACTGTTGAAATGGTTGTGTATCTCTGCTTGTTACATGTGTGCCAGGTGCATTTGTTTTTGTCAATTTGAGAACTCGATGATCACTTGCCAGCCTTGTGTCTTACCTGAAATTGATTGATTGAATGGAATATTAACAAGTCAGTCATTGTGGGCCGACTTAATGACAGGTGTGCTCTCTCAGGGGGAGGGGTTTTTGGCAACCATAAAATGGCATGAAAATGTTTGTAGCCTTTCTGAAGAAATGTTTTTAAATGATTGTGAAATGAAATTGTAACTGGTTACGTGAACTTAAGTATGTAGGTATTGTCAAGCTTAATGTCAAAATAAAACCCCTTTTTAATACATATTGACTCTGATGGTTTAAGAAAAACCCTATGCTATTGTCCAAGGCAACTGCCAGCTTTGACACACAGTGCAAAAATATTTTTCTCAAAAAAAGGTTAAATGTAGAAAATAACAAACATTGTGCTATCCCTCAATTGATATTTCCCTTGCAAGAAGAAAATTCAGTATGAATCCCATCATGAACGGGCGAGTCTGTTTCCTAAACATTCTTGCAGTTTACACTACTTGTTGAACCACGGATTAATGTTCAATAGTAGTCGTATAAGGGAATGTCATGACATATGAATGCCATTGTCTTATTTTCGTATTGAAATTTCAGTAAACAGGTTTTCCTAGGTTTCGAATTACAGGGTGTGTTCTGTGAGAGATTTCTTTTTAACGAGAGATTGTGTTATGATCCAGTCTATTTTGGGAGAGAGGTTCCAGATTTGTATTTGGAAGGCAAGGCATTGGATTGAGACTGTCGATGATGCCCGGGAATCTGTGATATGGGGGGCTGCTGCTCTTCTGTGTCGTTTGAGAGCCTTAAATACCCCCTTTTCTTGAGACGCGACCACATTTTAGGTGCAGCCGGTCCCGAGAGCTGCTGGGAGGAGAAAAGACCTAAAGAGTGCCCGATCTCAGGCAGAAAGTCCTCTCTTTTAAACCCTCCTGTCTTTATGGTCTCAAAACCTGAGGAATACTAATTAAAGTTGAAGAATCTGCAGAGAAAAGTGAACCACAGCATTGTTTTCAAGAAGAAAAATTTCCATTTCTGCACATGGAAGACCAGGAGCTTTGCTGGACTGTGTTTGAGGTTTCAAGACTCAAACCTTCAGCTCTGTCCAGCAATATGGAACGCTCTGGATCTGAAGGTATTCCATTTCAAACATCGCTGTTAAATTATCAGAATTTTTCAAAAACAGTTTGAGCAATGCATAAACTAAAATACTACAAAAAAGTGCATCCTGATATAATTGTGTTTTAGGACAGTGAACAGATTAAGTACCAGGATGTACTCTTTAAAGACAAATAGTTTTAGCAGTATCAATGCAAACAAATCAGTCTTGATTTGTCAAAACATACTGTCTGGACACTTGACAATCAAGAGTCTTAAAAATGCAGCTAAAGTATGGACTTAAACCAACTGTTCTGTTGGCACTTTAGTTGTCTGTATATTCTTTTTCATTGTAAAAAATAACTACTTAATATGGAATTATCACAGTTGCTTGTACTACAACCAAGTTATTGAACTACATTGTTTATATATGTTAGGAAATATCACAATATTCAATTAATCACAATCGTGCAATTAAATTCTGCTACTAAAATCATTTACCATACAGGGTTAAGTGGGTGAGAAAGTCTGTGAGAAAGAACGTAAGACGTAAGGCTATGGGCACGTCAATGAATGAATAAAGCGATGAAATATAATAGGTATGGAGAAACGGGCTGAGAGGAGGCACACAACGCCAGCCACACTTTCATTACAGAGAAAAATATTTTTTATGTATCCTCAACAAAGCAGCAAATTGATACAATATTTTTGACACAACATTGTTTTTTACGGGTTTCTCTCGGAATTGACAAAGAACCGATCTGCTTGTTTGAAAATAAAAAAAGTCCATAGACATGCCAAGAAAGTGAAACCACTTTCCTCTGTACATGAAAAGGTAACTACAATCCAAACCAGAACTTGTTTCTAATAGTTCTTGAATTTTCTCTGTCACATCCATATGCTAATATTACTGTTTAATGTTTCATGAATTTCCTTGTCCAGAGGGTACTCAAGAAAGCATTGCATCCCATTAACTAAAGGATAGAGAGGTTTGATTAAAGTTAAACAAGAGTATGAGAAAACTGCAAAACACAACAGCATGACTATAACAGTTAGCAGGTTTTAATTTTATAGTATATACTCTCATGATATTGTGGTATTTCATTGCAGAGTCAGGCCCAACACACAGAGAGGCTGGTAAACAAGTTTGGGAAACTCCACTGGTTCCTGCAAGATGAAGAGGAGGTCCACCTAATGGCACTAAGGAATGAAAAGGAGAATGAATAAGAGACATGAGACGAACAAGAAAACCTTTCAAAACATGTCTCTACACTTTCAGAGAGAATCACAGCCGTAGAGATGGAATTGGAAACATGATATTTCCTACCCAACGGCTGATCGTTGATTTACCTGCGGGGTGGATTATCCACGGTTAATGACATCGTCATATATACATGAAAGGTGTGCCTACATTACGGATGCGTGCCCAGGTGAATTTTGATTTGTTGTTAAAAGGTCCCGGTGGACAGTACAACATCCAGAGCTGTTCGGCCTCCGGAGCTTAGAGTCTGGAGAAAAATGACAGGGACTCTATTCACCAGTGGCTCCACTAAGAATTATGGTTTTACCTGAAAAGATATGACACCTGAAACCCAGAAGCCTATCATGAAAGTTTTTGTACAGCTTAACTCTACATTTCTCTAAGACTTGATATTTCCAGTGCAGGTCACTGGTATATGTAACTACAGTATGATTAAAAGTGTACAATAACATAGCATAAAATAAACAGAAATGTATATTTTTCCTGTTTCCAGCTTGGTATAGTTTGGCTGAGTTGTGCTTAACCTACAGTAAATATAATGTGTCTGTCTTTGGTATCTAAGAATCAAAAATGATGAGTTTAATGGATGAATTAGACTATGGTTCATTTAATATTTATATAATTATAATAATTTAATATATTTATATATTTCACTCAAGTTAATGATGCTGAGGCATTTTAAAATGGTCTAAAACGGTATTTTTTTACTGTTATTTTTATAATTGTATGCTTAATTGTACAATTTGTGAAGGCTGTTGAAGTTAGATAGTTGGCCTATTCCAAAAATAAGATAGAGAGACCTGCTTTTCTCACACAGAGAAATCAGCCTGGCTACATGTTTGTTAGCTGATGTAAAGAAACGGAAATAACAGCTTAAATCGTAGGGTGTCATGACGTACATAATTCACATCACATTCACTCATTCATTCAAATCTACAGTTTACATTCTTTATTTTCTTGGCAGTGTGCCGTTCTATTTCCAGATTTCGCCAATTGATTGCCATGTGTACATTTGCTTACATTCAGGCCGTGATTTACTAAACTTAGTATGTGTAAAACTGCTCTGCTGAAACCATTAAGAAACCATTAAGAGGGCATGCGGTTGGTTGTTGTTGTTTGTTTGCTCCAGATATCTTTTTTTTAGTTTACATAAGCTATGTCATATGAAAATATATGCCACTACAATGTATCGTGAACAACCGTATCATTATACACTATGTAAAAATGTAAATTGAATAAACACAAATAAAATCAATCTGAGTATGATAGGCCAATATGTATGCGTCAAAATTCTGAATCTGTGACAATTGCTTTTAATACTTTGCTTAGATAGCTTTTCTGTATGTCACTGAAGGAATCACTCATTCGTAGAAGCAAGTTTAAAAGCCCTCTCAACTAATTTGGAGTTTTTTCAGGTGACTTATCACGCCCTGTAGTTTGATATAGTTGCTAACATGGTGCTGCACAATGATTCGAGTCATAAAGGCGTTTTAGCTGGCATTTTTTAGTTTTCTTAAATTTAGTTTCCTCCTAAAACTTGTCCTTTCTCTCATTTTGTGTCGTATGTTGTTGCATGTATTGTCGAAAGGAACCTGTCGTTTCTATTAAGCATGGTTGAGCCTAACAGCCATTCAACATATTGCACAAGGACCGTATGAGCACCTGTGTGTTGGGAGACAGCAGTTAGTTCCCTACCTAGAACCTACCTAATTGTATCTATAATATAGCTTCAATTCGGCGAAAGAAAGCTTATAATTTTGATTTATTTACTTGCACAATCAAGCAGGTGATTATTCGGAATTTCTGCTGTGCACAAACATTGTGGGTGTGTTCACTTGGCACAGCTGAGGGTTGAGGCACTGTTTGTAATCTCATATTAACCACGGGGGTGTGACTGTGTTCGCAATTTGAGTAATACACAAACTATATGAGATGCGGAAGAATGACGGTGCGAGCAATCTCTTAACCATGTGGGTGTGACCATGCTAGCAGTCTCGTATTTAATACATCTGTGTGACTGTTAGTAATGTGTTATTAGCCACGTAGGACGATGTTAGCATTTTTTTTTTTTTTTTAAATAACGGGGTTTCACAGTGCTAGCAATGTCGTTTTCACCCGGGCGGTCTGAGAATGCAAGCAACCTTTTAACTGCGGAGGGTAGGACTTTGTTAGCAATCTCTCATTAAATATGTGACTGCAACAGCACTAGCAACCTCTTATTAACAAGGGTTTGTGGGTGTAGCAGTTCAGTTTTCTAGTGCATTCCTGCTCTCACATTTCTATTTTATGATTTTTTTTTTTATTGAGAAAAATCAGGTAGGTAAAATTGGCTTGGGAGGCCTGCAAAGGAATTGCCGGGGAGATGTAAAAAGATACAACTTAAAAATGGAGGTGTGACAGGACTCTGTACTTGAGAGCATCTCGGTTTTAATGCCTGCCCGCTGTTTATCGCCGCTCTGAACTGCATCGCCTCCCCGTTTTCCCTTTTCAGCTGGTCCCGTGAAGCATCCCGTCTGCACAGATGCGTTTTCCTAATGAGACCGTCACACCGGGAGACCGGAGGCTCTCACGCTGGCTCTCGGTTCACTTCGCCTGTCTGTTCTTTTAACGGACTTTTGACCAGATTCCAAGCGAGTTAATGTGTCCGCATATTAATCGGGCTAAGGGGGGGAAGCGAATTGAACGCCCCAGTTCGGAGGTTTGGGGAAACTGGCAGCGAGCCACTTGCAGCTTGTGTGCGCACTCTGGAGGTGTGCTGGGGGACCGAAATACATGAATCATCAGTATTTACCCTGACAGCGACCAACATTAGCGAGGGCATGTAGCAGCTCGTGCTGTTTGGCACGAGGGATTCATTTAGAAAAAGTTTTTTAAAAGTTACTAAAGCCTCAATTTTCACTGAACTATCTTCAGATATTTGTTTTTTCTCCTGAAATCTTTTAAACCTGTTTTGTCAATACATTTACACGTACCTCTTGACCCTGTCAGTCACACTACCTGTCCTTAGAACATTTTGTTTTGACTGAGTTTTGAGCTTGATAATTTACCTAAAAGCCTGTGTCGTCTTAACTCCTGTCCTGTCTACTCTAATTAACTCACAGTTCAATGATTATAATCAATCTCAGTTTTTAATTTTGCCATATGTCTGATGTTGGCTGCATAGATGAACCCTCCTATATTCACCAAAGAAAAGTAAATCAGTTTTTAAACTTCTATATACCCTCTGTTGTTTGTTCTCCTGAACAAAGTGCCACAGATCTTAAAATGAGATTCTGCCTGTTGGGGAGCTACCTGGACAGTTCCTGGATCAGGCCTGGGCACTGAGAGATGCATGCACAAGCAGGTACATCTGTCCTCAGAACAGCGATTATGTCCCCCTGGCGTCTGTGCTGCTCTGCACCTTAATGGCCAACATCTGGCCAGTCTCATTTGGTCCCCTACGCTCAGGTGAGCTCTCGCACAAATGTACTGAGCGTCTGTGCTCTCTCTCTGGGTGCGTTCCAATACTCAACATTTGTATCCTCCCCTCCTCCACGCCCCAAAACTGATCTATGTGTCCTCCCTCCCTTCAATGTTTCAGAATCGTGGGATGCGGGTGAATGAGGCGAAATCGTTTTTCCTCCTCTCCTCCAAATGAAGGATAGATCTACGTATCCTACCACGGAAGTCTTTTCACGTTTCTTCCGACAGGCTCTTTTTACAATCAAAAAGTTCAAAAACACGATAAGGAATGTGCCAACGTTCAAATATTTAGTATCAGAGCAGTAAACAGCAGCAGCACTGTATGCTTTTTCAAATATATCCACATTTTTGAGTTGTGAATGGTAAATTCTCTCATGTAAAATTGAGTGTGTTGCAGTTGCATCAGGTTCATTGATTTCTTTGTACATATGTTTATGGTAAACCATGACTCCAAACAGCGTAATGAGAGTATCTGACATTTATATTTGAATGCAGAATGCGTACTTTAAAGCTGGCATGGATGAGATTTGTGGTTGGATTAGGTGTCCTCGGTATCAGTCGAAGTTACTACTTCATAAATAGATTACGTCGATTTTGATGATAGGGGAAGCGGATTAGCTGTTTCAGTTTTCTTTTCCTCTTCTCCTCCACTTGTTTCCTCCCCTCCTTTCCTCCACATACTTCCAGGTAAGAGATGAGTGGTATTGGGGGAGTGGAGAATAGGAGGAGAGGAACAAAAGTTGAACCCGCCCTCTTTCTTCTGTGTCTTTCCATGGGACACAAATCTGCCATGTCCAAGGCCAAAGATCTGTCTTCTCATTGTTCTGATTGGTTTACTGAGCTGCTGACTCATTGAATTATCCTTTTCTCTGATTAGTTACATGTCTTGCATTACTGATGACCAATCCTGTTCTCTGAATGCCTTTATGACCTCCGGTCTCATTTACAGTGCAAACTCGACACAGATGAGTTAAAGTGCATTCAACCAATCAGTGAACTATACTATTCCTTGATTGGTTTCATGCTTTGCAGTCCTGTTGACAGATTCTGTTCTGTGATTGGCTGAATGTCTTCCAGTATCATAAAGAGTGGGAGTTTATCTCATTAACACAGAGGATTTTAAGTGCATTCAGAGTGTTTTTCTGTGCGAGCTCTCAGTGAACTTAAAGCAGAGGGGAGCATGTGCGTATCTGCACTGTGCCAAATATATGATCGTTTGGTGTCCGCAGAAAAGAATCTGCTCGACATTAGATGAACAAGGCTTTGCTAATTACCTTCTTCCACCTTTCAAGGCAGCGTAGATAAAAAGCAAAGTACTGATGTGATATAATTTGCCTGTTTCTATGGTAGCTGGTGAAAGAGGGGGGAGAAAAAGAGAGATGGAAAGGAACAATGGGTTAAATCAAGGCCCCACCCATACAAATGGCCCATACAAACAGTTTGGGGTGTAGTTGTACTGTTTTTTACAACCTCTTCTAAGGAATAATACAGGCATTTCACTTTATGCAGGGCCCAAATGAAATGAATAAATTAGATGGGGCCCCACCATTTGGAGGGTGGCTGAGGTGATAGTTGAACGTAGGTTAAGAGTTAAAACAAATGCAATTGTAAGAACAGGTAACAACCCTTATTGTGTGTGTCCTCAGGTAGCAGATGAGTGTTTTAAGTAGGCACTCCATTGCTCTGGTGTAAGATTTATGGGGTGTTTAAAGCATTACCAACAATCCACATGTGAAAAAAGCAGCTTATCCATGACTTGGTTATTTTTATAGTCTTTTTCACTTTGCTTAGATGAGTTTTTTTAGGTTATGCACATTTTTGAACGATAAAATGTGATGCACTGTCGTGCTCGATGCCTGTTTTTAATTCTCACCATCGAACAGGCAGGGAGATACACAAGTAAACAAACAGGCAGGTACAGAAGGCGGGTAGCGAAACAGGAAATACCACTGCGACGAACTGGCAACGGATACAAAAACACAAGGGGTTTAATTGCAAGACGAACAAGGTAAAACGGTGAACAGGTGAGCAAACCGGCAGGTAAAACGTAAAACAGGGCAGGCAATCAGGTAATTATCAAACAATGAAATGAAATTAATCACACGGGGAAACAGAGGGCGGAACTATCACATGAGGGGAAACGTAGCCACAAGCGCATGGCACAGAAATGGGGGAAACACGGAGGTAAAATAAAACCAAAAACAACGCTTATTTAGAATGCATGCCTCTGTGCGGCAGCTCGCAAACCTAGCAGGTGCTCTTGTTCAGATTGACTTTCACAGTGTTACATTTCTACGCACTTCTATATCCATTTGTACAGCAGATATTTTACCAAGACTTCCTGGATTCGGTATCTTTGCTCAAGAGTACAACAGTAGTGCCCTTGGACTCAAACCCAACACATCTGAGTTGGAAGCCCAGCTCCCTAATCATTATACTACTCTGCTGCCCATTCTAGTATAATGTAGCAACTTCAAAACACCATGTGACTAAACCATTATATTATGTTCAAAAGTAGGTATACATTTCTAAATTCTGTTTTTGGGAAATAGATTTTTGTTCTACTCTGACATCTATTGCAGTTATGTTACTCCCTTTAGCTGGCATTCTAGTATAATGTACAAAAGCATACCAGCAATAAAAGGGTGTGAGCTAGCCAGTGATTCTGAGTGAATCGCAGATGTAGGAAGCAAGAGACCGAGGCTGCGTTCCAATCCAGTCTTTGCTCATTCAAATGAGTTCTGCTCCGCCCTCTGTTCCAATGGCAAGTGCGTCAGAACCAGAGGCGGAAGACCCCGGCTTCATGAATTAAAAATACCTCCACGTACTTCTGCCACCCATCGATTACATCAGCTGATTGCAATTAGAGTGGCTCTTCGGCCAGGGAGAGCAGCTCATTAGTGAAATCGTTTTGTTGAGTGAACGGGTAGAACAAATTCATGGGAGTGCGTTTACTCTCTGAGGCCGGGGTTTTCCATTTGTGGTCAGAACCCTCCCGAGTGAAATTTGCAAGTGAAGTTAATGAGGCTAGAGTGGGCTGCAAGCCCGGCAAATGGAGATGCCTTTTACTCACCAACTGCTGCTTACGTCAAAGTTTTACACATAAGAACATTACATAAGACACTTGCGTGTGAACAAGGGGAGCAGTACGCTTTGGAAAGGGTTTCTGCACATTGTATTAGTCATGCGAATTAGCCAGTGGCTAATACAGGGGTGTCAAACTGCAGTCCTGGAGGGCCGCAGTGGTAGCTGGTTTTTGGTGTGTTTTAGCACTTAATTGATTAATTAAAATGACTGGTTGGCTAAAGAGTCCACACACCTGGTTTCCAAGGCCTAAAATGGCTGCCAATCGAAAGGAAAGAACAAAAACCCGCAGACACTGCGGCCCTCCAGGACTGGAGTTTGACACCCCTGGGCTAATACATCTGTTTGGATTTATTCACGCAGAAGCGAATGCAAAAAGTGAAACTGCGTCTCATCTGACGCACGCTTCAAGAGCCTTGCTCCCATCCAGCACCCTAATGTGCATTATTTAAAAGGGGCCTCCAGGTGGTGCTGTGGTGCTCTGCCCTCTGCTTCTCGGGGATGAAGGTGTGTTTCTTATCATCACCTGCAGAGCCGGTTTTCTGCTGGAGGCAGGCTCCGCCTCCCATGTGTGCAGGGCAGCAGAGATTGGCTGTTTTCAGTTCAGAGCTCGCATGAAAGAAAATACAATTTTCAGATCATATGCTGCCTGCTGTTGAACATATCTTTATAGTGAATATAAATTACCCAGCTAACAACTTCCTGCTAATTCCACCCTTGGGGAAGGTAAAATTACCCACAATTAGCTTATAGTACTCCATAGCTCCAACTATTGTTGCTACTATTTCTGCAGTCACTTCTAGGTTAATTACTACTATTGCTACTACCATTGTTACCATGACTACCATTTATAAAATTCATTGTCCTGTACATGTATCTGTGTGTATAAGTAATAATTTTTTACTTGCATGTTTTTTTTTGCGGCGCGTTTGTCAACATTTATTATTTTAAGTGCGCTTCGTTACCTATTATTTAAATTACTGCCTGTACAGCTACAGCAAATACTTGAATTGCTGCTGCTACATCTTCCAACGAGGATAAAATCCATATCTGAACGGTCCGCATCAGTGAGTCTGTTTCATTTTTACTGAATTTGTGTTTCTCTGACTCCTGATCTTTGATCTCTGACCCGACAATTCTTGCAGGCTGATAAAATCAAGACAAACACTTCCTTTTGTGGATGAATAATTTAAGTGAGGAGATGTGAAGGAAGGCATCTCCCTCGCTCAGGTGAAAATTGGCCTGCCTTTTTAATATTGAGCAGAACTCTGACATTAAAGGATTGTTGAATTATAAATGAATATTGCGCTGAAATGTAAATTTCACTTATGTAACCCCCCCCCCCCCCCCCCCCCCCCAACCCCCCCATCCTCATCCCTCGCCATCAACCCGCCGTTTAAATCTTTAATCTCCATATGTCCTTGTTTCAGCGGAAGAAAATATCCATACGCTCAGCTCCACCTCTCTTGACTGGAATCCGTCCTCCGTATTCCTGCGTGAGGAACGGTGTCTGTATGTCTGTGTGGTAGGTGGTTTTACAATTCTTTTTCAGAGGAAGAAAGGGAAAAAAAAGGATTGGTATTTTGTTCATGTTCTTTAGACAGCTCTGTCTTTGCGGTGCTTTGGAAAAGTGCAGATATTATGATACTGATCCCATAATGCACCTGGGTGAGCTCTTCCTTTGGCAGTTTTTAAGCTGGACAGGGGCCAAATTGCACACTTCACTGTGTCCTCCCAAACGTCTACTAGACCCCAATTTCCTGCTTCACAAACCATCCGTTATGACAGCTTCACAGAAAAAGTGGCTTAAATAAAGGAAATTGCAGTAGACATTCCGACAAATGTGTTGGGCGTATGCGGTTTCTACCAGTAGTGTCAGATCACGGGGTAGGAAAAAAGTGCATGCTCACCAGTACACGCTTTACCTGTCTTAAAATTTTTGTTGTTCCTAGTTACTTGTAAGATGAAGTGGATAGCCAACGACTTATAATTACCTGTAAGTCTCTGAATGGAGGGCGAGAGAGAGGAAAAAAGAGAGGGATCGGAAGGGCCACAGTGCTCATCTCCATGACGACTAAACGCACCTCGGTGACAGACGCAGCTGTCCCCAGGTACCTGGGGCGACTGTCTTCTGACGAGTGCCATTGTTAGCACACGATGTTTAACATTTCCCTATAGTTAGCACACAGTCACATAACATATTCACATGCAAGAGCATGTTTTCCACCCACCTCTCAGCTCTTGCCTGGAGCCCTTCTCTTCTACCTGCTCTAAGAGCTTGTGCAATTCCCCCATTACAATTAAGGAATTCTTTTCATCTTGAGTAGTTTGAAATTTTCCCATGATCCTCCAGAACTTGGAGGCACTGTACCATCTGGCTGTGGTACGATGGTCGAGGCAATGTGACGATTGTGATGGCTGCTCTGCACGGGGTCATGTATTTGGGCGGCGAAAGGACAAGGGAGGCTTTTGCTTCTATTTGAAGAGCAAGATCACATTTAATTGGTTCCTTCAAGTGATTGGCAGCTACGATGGTAGGCTGTCCCATTAAAGGGGAGGAGCTTCACTCTTCCAGCACTTGTCAAGTTTATTGGGTGTATACCTGATATTTTAAATTTCAGTGCGCTCTGAGGAGTTCTATTGGGGGCTCTGTGTTTTCCTGTGCCAATTTTCTGTCCTCCACACTTCTTCTTCTCTCTGTCTATTCTGTGTCTTCCTACAGAGTATCCCCAACTATCCTTACAAATAAATAAATATGTGAAAATATAAAAAAAGAAAGACTAAACAAATGAACAGGGCTTTGATCTGAAACTTGGATCCTTCACTCTGTTCACCGTGTCTTATGTGGCAACATTATTCCTAAAAGAACGCAAACCATCATTGAAAAAAAATGAAATATTTTTGCTGTTCTGACGAAATTAGATTCACAAACCTAGTTACATCTAGAACCAGAAAGATTAAAAGAACAAACAAAACCAAACAAAAAAAAATCTGAATTATTTATTTAAGGGGTGAAAGAAGAAAGTGGGTTTGTTCTTTCTTATGCAGTATTATTCCCTTTGTTGAATTTTTCACACTTGAAAGCATGTTCCTATTGACCAGTCTCTGACCAATAGCGCGCCATCACTGTGAATATGAGAAACAGCCCCTGATTGGCTCTCAGCTGACATTTTTTTTTTTTTAAATGGGGGCCCCTTGCTTAACTCCCAGCAGGCAGGAAGTCTCTCTGATAAGACTCGAGGGGGGGTTTTGTTTACCTTATCCAAGACCTATTTATTTCCTAATCAATTTTTAACTCTGTTTTTTTTCCTCTCTCTCCCTATTTGAAATTGCCCTGTCGTATTCAAAAGGGTTCATCTTGCTGAAATAGACAAGAGGGATGTAGCCACAGTTCTCTGAGGACCCCAGCAGTAGCTGGATGTTTTAACTCCGCAAAGCTCCAGGTTAGCTGCCCGGCCAGGGAAATGGCTCAACAGAGGAATCAAATGGGATGTTAGTTTCTCCATCCGAATTGAGATATTCCTGTACATTATCATTGCATAAAACATCATACCAGTCAATGCAGAACTATACCGGAATTTGCAGTGTAAGGTTTTTACACACAGGGTGCTGCGGTGACCCTAAGGGCTGCATCTATAAACATAGACAATTTTACCAAAGTGCAACGCAGTGATGTGTGCTGTGTTGTTTGTATCTCAGAGGTAATACTAACTACCGCAATACGTTTTTGCTTATGTTACATTTATGTGGATTCGATGGAGGAGACAGTTTTTATGGAAGGTGTGTGAGTGTGAATGTGTATGATGCATGGGAATATGTGTGTGTGTGTGCACGTGCACGTACATGTGCGGCTGTATCTGTACATACATGTGTGTCCATGTTTGTGTATGATTACTTGCGTGTATGAGTGTGTATGCATGTACATATGTGTGTGTGTGTGCGCATATACATGTCTGGCTCTGTCTGTACACAGGTGTGTCTCCATGTTCATGTATGATTACCTGCGTGAATGTGTGTTTATGCATGTACATAATGTGCCTCTGTGTGAATGTGAGTATGTGTGTGCGTATGTGTGTGAGTGAGTGTGTGTGTGAGTATGCTTTAAAATAACTTTCATGAGATAGCAATGCCTAGTCACCCCAAGAGCCCCGAGTGCTGAAGGTGCAGGAATATTTCTGCTGACGAAGCCGCCCTGCCCCAGTCGACTGTCTTTTCACAGCCCACTGCGTCGCTCATCCTGCAGGGATGATGATTCACCCGTTCTCCAGGATTCGGCCTGTACATCCTGTGAAACCTGCCTTTGCTTTCTGAAGCAGGGAAGAGGCAGAAAAGTTGAATCCGAAATGGTTCACTATATAGTGTCTGCTGAATTCTGTTAAAATCGTACTGCTCTTGTGTCACTGTAGTGCCTACTACAAATCAGCAGTACGTTAGAATTCGAACACACTGCGGCCATTATTTTTTTCCACGGCCGGGTGTCTCCGACAGACGTACATCCATCCACACGAAACAAGAAATTTGCGCATTCATTTGCTCTGTCATTAGTCTACTTATTGGCAAAAATGTTCCTTTTTGTTGGCGTTTTTCTCGCAAGTGGAGATAAAAGTTGCAGGGTATTGTTTCTTCTTCTGTGGTATCTCCGCACAAACCTTCTGGGATGGCGTAGTGTCCAGTGCTTCCACACTGCAATCAGTAGGCCATACGGGTAACATCTGCATGCTGCTTGATTTGTTAAGAGAATTCGGACACACAACACACTACACATACTGATTTTTGCCGGCTCCACAGGGCGTAGTGTGCAATTTTGGACGCAGCTTAAGTATTCACCCAGTCTCATCATTCCCCAGATACTCAACACATCAACACACCCTCCTGAAAAACCATTGGGTGGGAAATAATCCAGAAAAGATGTATTTACATATCAGCGCTGTATTTATGTATGATCTAACTAGCTAAATCATTCATGATTCATATGTGGTGACATATGACGCAAGCAGTGATGTTGTATGTCAGGGGTGTCAAACTCCAGTCCTGGAGGGCCGCAGTGTCTGCGGGTTTTTGTTCTTTCCTTTCGATTGGCAGCCATTTTAGGCCTTGGAAACCAGGTGTGTGGACTCTTTAGCCAACCAGTCATTTTAATTAATCAATTAAGTGCTAAAACACACCAAAAACCAGCTACCACTGCGGCCCTCCAGGACTGGAGTTTGACACCCCTGTTGTATGTGCATCCATAAGCACCAGCTACCTATATAGTGACTTACTTATCAAAATCCTAGGTCTAAGGACTGTAGAGTAAACTATGTTGATAATTTTTTACCTTAACATAACAATGCAATGTGATGTAAAAAATAAAGTAACTTGAAGTGTCATGGGTGGGGTTTGAACCTACAACCTTGGAGTTTTTAAGCACCATGCCTTAACACAGTGAGCCACTATGTCTTGTCCAGTTGAAGGTGTGATGTAATTTGTTAGTCTAGCTCAGTCATTGGTGAAACCGCTGCAAAGTGGAGAGATGGTTTTCTGCTCCAGATAATCCGTGTCTGGTTTTTTTGTGGGTGCTAGTGGGTGGAGCACTTTGATTGAGAGGCAGGGCCTGTGTGAATTGGGCCACCTGTGGCTAATCAGCTATAAGGTTTAAATACAGGCCAGGGTGCAGCAGTCATTCAGTTGGGAACTGAAAAGGTTAGGGTGGGAGCTCTGCTCCTGGTAAGGTTTGGTTTAGTTAAGTCCCAACTTAGTCAGGGTGGGAGCTTGGCTCCTGGTAAAGGTTTTTATAGTTAGTCTGACCAAGTGAATTGAGACTTGTGTCATTTTCTTTTTTTATCTTCTTTTAAATTGAAGTTCATTCAGGAACTTCCCAAAAGGTTTTTTTTTTGTTGTTTTTTTTCATTCGCACAAGACAACCCCAGCTGGAGGTATCTTTGAAGTCTCTTGAGAACCCTGATTAATGAGATTTTGAATTAATGTCTCATTACATTTTTTTTTTTTTTTTTTCCTGTGTTGAAGAGATTCTTTTTAGTTATTCTCCTTAAATTCCTCAACTTAGTGGACGCAAATGGTGTCTTGTACAACCCCTTGTCCTTAAGTTCAAATATAGTGATTATTTGTTTTGTTCTTAGTCGCCCCCCCCCCCCCCCCCAGTTGGATGTGAAGAGAAGTGGGAACATAACAGAAGGAATCTGTCAATCAAAACCTCCATCCAGACATAAATAGCATCTTGTTGTGAGGGGGAGTACAGTTCTGTTGACACACTAATGAATGTGTTACAAGAGATTATACTGAAACACTAATGAATGTGATACAAGAGGGGTCTGATGAAACACAACTGAAGATATGAGTTTTGTTGAAACACTAATGAACATAATACGAGAAAGTTTGTTGAAACAAATGAACGTAATATGAGTGAGCTGTGAGAATGTTTCCTGACGTGCAACCATGCGGACAGTAGACTTTCATGCCAGGTTTTCTGAAATTGAGGCTTGGTTTTCGATTTTGGAGGAACAGGTCAAAGAAGTCATGTCCCTAGTGAGTTCTAACAAGAGCAATGTAAGAGAGGTCATTAACCTCGCAGAGAAAACGGGCAAGGAAATTACACCGCCGAGAGACGAAACCGATGATCTGGAGAACAGGAAGATCCAAAATATGGATCATCAACATTAAAGAGATCATCAAGGGATTCCGCAAATACAGAATGTACAGTCATTTACGGATTTTAACAGCTTTGACAGAGTACACAATATACTATTATATATGCACAATCAAATATACCAGATGCCACAGCTTATATAATGCATAGCTCTGGTCATGTGGAACACAGATCTGTGAACAAGTAGAACAGCTTGCCAGGTCATTTAGTTGAGGCAGAAACCCTTGAAGTTGTCAGCAGAAGTCCAGGCCTGATGCATCATGGGAAATTCTGTACATTGTAGGTACACGACAATCCTAATTTCATGACATTGCCAGAAGTGATACAATGACTGTGTAAAGGTTATGCATTTGCCCTTAAGTTTGGAAGATGATTATCCCAAAAATTATCTATTTGGTCTCGGTTTTGAGTTAAGCGGCTAAGAGTTGACACAGGTCAGACAATAATATACAGGTGTAAATTTTATTTCAAGTAATTGTGATATTGCACTCTATTGTTCCATATCATAAGGAGTGCATTAAAAAGACATGTTCATCATGTCAAGGGAAACCAAAAAGGTTTTCTATGAAAAAACCAATTGTACTTCGTAGACTGTTGAATCTTTGAACCTCAGAGAGAAATTCACTGAATATTTCAAAGCGCTCTTTGATGCAATAAAGGTTCAAAATGTAACTAAGAAGTTTTATGTCTGACATTTTTCTCGGGAGTGAAGACAAAGATGTCTAAGTTCTCTGTTTCTCTTCTCATTGGCCAAACAACCCTTTGACCTTTGACCTTTCTGTTTGATATAATCTGCCTCCATTTGATCCATCTATTAAACTGTCCTTGTGAACAAATTATTACTCCCTGTCAATGGTCTCGTGTTATATTTCACTAACCTAGTGAATTGTCTACCACCTGTAATGGCCTGCCGAAACGAATTTTGTGCAATCCTGGGGAACAAAAATATGCAAATAATTAGGTCCTCCTGCTCAATGTGCTAGATACAAGCTATGCTAGCTCCTACTGAACCTCTGAATTCATGTTCCAGTCGTTTTAAATATTTGGGTATAACTGTGAGCCACTATGTCTTGTCTGGTAGTTGGTGTGATGTAATTTGTTAGTGTAGCTCAGTCATTGGTGAAAGCGCTACAAAGTGGAGACATGGTTTTCCACCCCAGATAATCCATGTTTGGTTTTTGTGCAGGTGCTAGTGGGTGGAGCACCTTGATTGGCAGGCGGGGCCTGTGCGAATTGGGCCACCTGTGGCTAATCAGCTGCAGGGTTTATATACAGGCCAGGGTGCAGTGGTGACTCTGTTGGGAACTGAAAAGGTTAGGGTGGGAGCTCTGCTCCTGGTAAGGTTTGGTTTGGTTTGGTTTGGTTTGGTTTGGTTTGGTTTAGTTAAGTCCCAACTTAGTCAGGGTGGGAGCTTTGCTCCTGGTAAAGGTTTGTATAGTTAGTCTGACCAAGTGAATTGAGACTTGTGTCATTTTCTTTTTTTATCTTCTGTTAAATTGAAGTTCATTAAGGAACTTCCCAAAAGTGGGTTTGTTTTTGTTTTCATTCGCACAAGACAACCCCGACTGGAGGTATCTTTTAAGTCTCTTGATAAAACCCTGAGTAATGGGATTTTGAATTAATCTCATGACTCATTTTTTTTTTTTGTGTGGTGGAGAGATTCTTTTTCAGTTATTCTCCTTAAATTCGTCAACTTAGTGGATGCCAATAGTGTCTTTTAGAACCCCTTGTCCTTAAGTTCAAATATAGTGATTATTTATAACTGGAGGAAAACTATGATGGTCAATCAAGACAATTATATAATACAACTGGAACAAATTAAAACCTACTTTTATATTTACTTGGCAGAATAAATAGTTTAAAGGACTGTATTATAATTGACAAAGCTATGCTCATTGTCCCATGGCAAAGAAAACCCTTTTTTATGGATTTATCACAGACATATGTGATTTGGATAAATTTTCCAGCTGTCAAAATTGTTACACAGCACCGCATAATGCGATTCCAGAGCTAACCTTGTGCTATCTTGCACAGTACTGCCACACTCATTGTGAATCACAATGCTTGTACAGCACCTTTAGATGTTACTTATAGATTCTGTGCATCCAGTCTGAGTAGTCCAGGTCCTGTCCAAGCGTTCTGAGAGAACATATGGATCTCCTGGTACAGGTGTCTGCTGGGTAAAAGGTCAACACAGGTGATGCAGCGCAAGATCATTAGGTTGATGCTTACTGTGCCCCCTAGAGGTCATGGTGGTGCCAGTGAATGCAAATTAAGCACACGTTTCCCATTGGAGACTGGTGTTATGGTCAACATCATGAATGATGGTGCTCTTCAACATCCAAGAGGCCAAACCTGGAAAGGTCTGGCTTTGCCTCCAGTAAAGATGAGCAGAGACGGTGGAATTTATCATCATTGAATTAATTGATGGAATTGCGCATGCGATTTCAGAATTCAGCCAAAATATTTATTCACACAAATGAATGTGTTCAAGGCCAGATGAATATCTACAAATTGTATTTTATAAATTTAGAATATATTTGAAATTGGAGTTTGAGGAGGTATTATGTGAGTACATTTTATACATTTTTAACAAAATATAATAAATCTCAAGCATTTTCATTTTTGGTGCATTGTTAAACCATACCCAGAAGTGATAAAATGACATTGCGAAAAGGTTATGTGTCTGCCCTTAAGACGGGGGTGTTGGAGGAAGCCATTGTTTATCATGAATTATGCACATTCTCTGGTATTATCACTTCTTTCTGTCTTTTCTTTCTTTCCTTTTTTTCCTGATCTGAAGCTATTTTTAAAACCACTGTCTTTTCACCGTGCAGAACAGAGCGGCTGTCTACCCCATCCACCCCCTGCAGCCCCCCCCCGCCTGTGGTCTCCAAGGTCACTCCGCCACTCAAGACCGGCGCCCACCTTGAATTTTAATGACAAACATAGCCGCATCGATCGAAGGAGAGCAGTTACTTTCTCTGTCCCCTTTTTCTTTAAACTACCTGCGCTTTGAATTTTAAACACGGGACAAAGGCAAGGCCAGCAAAGATTGCAGACAGGAGAAACCGCGTTGCCAATTCAGACCGAAAAACACTCTCGGCTCGCCAAACATTCGGGCTTTTCATTAACTCACCACATAAAGAGTTACGTTATGAATACACACACAGGGAATGTGAAAATAAATGAAATGTTTCATGTACTAAAGCTGTGTATGAGTGGTTTTCATTTATTAACTGTTACGAATTCAGACAGTGTTTTATCCACCAAGACTGTTTAATGCAGCAAAAGATTCCCTTTGGTTTACAACAGAGGGACTAGATGACTGGCCATAAGACAATAGGGCCTTTTACGAAATGAAACCCAGGGAATGTGTTTGATTGGCCACCGAGCCTTACACAACTGTGTGCTATCAATGTTTTACATAAGGATGCCTTTTACTGGTAATTATGCTATTACAAAACCCCAGGGTTTGTTCAGAATACCAAAAGTACTGAATTAATGAAAGGGGAAGTTACACAGCCAATCTTTTCTTTTTTTGAGGACCTTGTCAGCGACAGACTTTGAAACTAGAAAGTATTCCACGGGCAAATATTCTGCCAAATACATGTGAGTAATGTTTTAGGACTCCAGTATGAATAATATACATGAAATATTTGACCTTATGAATTAATACTGTGATGGGGAAGCCTCCATAATTGTATTTTCTAAATTGGAGTTCTCTAATTGCCTTTGGTTATAACCACAATTACTTGTATCGTTTTGTCAAATATACTGCCTTATGAAAACATGCATTCATAAGTGGATAACATTTGTAGCAGTCACACATTTTGTGGCGCTGGCTGGTAATTCCTTCCTGTTCTTTTTCGAGTTCGCTTATTTTTAGGGTTTTGTTATATTATTATGTAATCTATTACAACCCACTAAAACACAAAATCGTGCATTTCATTTACTCTGTAAAGGTTTTCTGAGACTTTCATTGATTTTGAGGAATTTACATACCAAATATCTTGCCGATCCTTGTGATAAATTGTAAAACTATTTCACATGCCAGCTAAGAATTCGTAAGCCAACAGGAAACCCTCTAAGCTCAAAGAAACCTGCTGTATTTTTCATGAAAGGAGATAAGACAAGCTAACCTTTTTCTATGCTATTTTTGTTAGCATTAATAACTAAGTATTTGCCTTTCAAACTTCATGGCAATATCTGCTGATGATTGCGGTACATCCTTTTGTGTGTGTTAACTGTGTGCATGCGGGGCCATTTTAAGAATTTATATGTTGACTTTACCGCTCCATTCATATGAAAAGTGTAAAATTTCCAATTGGCGACATAAATGCTAGCTCACAAGGGTTAGGTTACTAAGCAACCGGTTTATTTTCTGCGGCTTGCCAGGTCCTTCTGTGTTGAATGCAGTAAAATATCTCTATCAAAGGGTTCAGGTGAATTAAATTAGGAAGAGAAAAGGGGTCTTAGGTGTTTTTTTTTAGATTTAAAGAGGTATTATAGAGCAGCCCAAATAAGTTCGTTAACAGGATGGAGGGATGAGAAAACTCACAACCAATGGGGTCATGGAGAAGTCACTGAGCTGTTTATCTTACTGAAAAATGTACCTTTTTTGTGAAGAAATGAAATCCCACATTAAGTAGTTTGATGATTGATAGGTTGAAGAAGACTCTAAAACGTATGTATGTATGTAGAAAACATTACCACTTATTACTCAGAACCTGATTTGGTCCCCGCGTTCTTAACACGCTGTGGTAATATCGCATTTTAAAAAACTGGCTGCAAGAAGCCTTGGTGTGTAGGTCTATGTATGGTCTATCAAACGTCCACTTATTCCCATATGTACAGGTTAGGTGGTATGCAAGCAATATTGTAACCCACATGTGATGGGCTTGATAAAGTTATATGAATTTACAGACACAGAATTGAATGAATTCTAAAAACATTACAAGCAGGTGTGATAGACGCATATCCAAATTCAAAAATGTACATTGAAAAATGAATGACAAGCACATACAGTACATTAGAGACAGAGTGGGAAAATTAAAACAAATTGTTTTGCATTTGTTGTCTCCAGTACAACAACCAAACTAAAACACTAATGACGAATGTCAAATAATCAATTAAAATACACTTCCAGCATGGCTAGCTAATTTACGAGTCTGAAATAAAACTTTTCTCTCATATCCATATATTTTTTTTTCTATCAAAGTCATACTTTTTTTGTCTACATCTGCCTCTGGTTTAGTTGTCAGAACCACTTAATCATTATATATTATGATTATCACACAAATACTTCACAATATATCACATTTGTAGTTTAAAAAATCAGTGTCATTTATTTAATAAATGTAGAAGCCATTATATATATTGAACATATTATGTATGTGTAATGAATCTCATCAAAGTTTTGACACTTAAATGAAATAAATATGAACGAATTAAGCTATACTGTGGTTTGCAGTTGTTGTTTTTCAATTTTGACTCATGATTGATTGACATAATATTTTTTTGACAGAAGCATTGACAGAAACCTCCAAAGACATGTAAATAATAATTTTACGAAGGTTTATTTTCAAAGAAAATATCCATGTATTTAAAGGAATCTTAAACCCTTGAGCTGTCTAAATGCTCTCCTTATGTTAACTAAATACTTTATAATCTTTTTTTAAAAAATCTGTTATTTAGGCCAAAACTTTATGCAAAATAAGCATTTCTGCAACTTCAACTTAAATGGAACACTTTATGTAGAAGGCCTGGATCTCAGATTAGATTATTTGTATGAAACCGTTTCCGTAGGGAATCTACTTTGTCAGAAAAACGTGGACGTTTCCAGTCGAGCGGAGCACGGTTCGTTCTCACCTTCGCCTTGGTTCACTCCTCGGTTGGCGCTAACAAGCTGTCTGAGACGTTTACACCACCAGGGAACGGCATGTCACCTGGTGCGGCAGCACCCGCGTCCCGTTTTGATTACGCTCTGAAAAACCGGGAACCTTATTGAATTTGACGTTCGTGTTGGAATCAAAGCAGTACGACAAATTTGGCTGCAGTGGTTTGAGGAATATGAACTTTTCTCTCATTAAACGATCTTCTTCGGGATGAGATATCGAGGGGGTGAAAGGCATCTCAGTGGTTCTGTTTTGGGAATATTTCCATTATTTGTATGAAACAAAGTTCTGTGTAGCTTTCAGTGTGCTGAGTCAGCATTTGCAACTAGAAGTGCTGGCATTGAAATTCTCCTCTGCTTTTTTTTTTTTTTTTTTTTGCAGATCTGCAAGCTGGTTTTGTAACGAGATGAGTTTTCATTCAGCAGTCTGCAGACCGAGATGCCCCAGCTGTGAGATTTATGTTGAAAAAAGTCAATTTACATGCAACTGATTTTACTTTTCACACTCCGTTTCAATGCTATCAATTCACCTAAGATCAGCAGAGTATATCGTAACGCTGGCTAACCAAGTCAGCTGGATAACTTTGATAAACTTTATTGTGTACTTCTGAACATTATGGTTGTTGAAGTAGTTTCATTAACAGAAAAGCCATGGTACCTGATAGGTACAGCACTATGACACCGTCAAATGTTGCAAGTTCAATTCCCAAAATGACACAGTCATTATACCGTTAAGTAAGGTACTTCACCAAAATTCGCTTCAGGAAATACACCTCTCTTTTATGCCTGCAGTAACACATAATGGCCACAGGTTAATCGTGTAGCAGGGAAAGAGATCTGAACATTTTTCCATGTCAAAATCAATGTTTATATATACCATTTTGACATTTTTTTTTTACCTTTGCATGTTTCGCAGATCAAATTTGATTCTAAGAGCTTTCAATATAAATGAGGCACCGGATATTTTGGGAGTCACACCCTGTAAATATACAAGGAAAATATATTATAGACTTCTATTTCACATCGATTCTATAGTCTTTACGAAGACATCTGCTCCCGGAGGCAACCCTTGTAAATCTGTCCCATAGAATTAAGTTTTAAACGTCGGCCCTCAACATCTCAATTCAGTCAACCCCGGTCCCAATAGATATTCGTTTATCTATCTCTCCCCTATACATGTAGGCTTGTCTATATATGTCTGGCTCTGACGAATCCCATCAGACTAATGCTGTTGGTATAGGTGCCATTTCATATCTAAAAACCTAATTTATCTCCCAGGTCACTTTGCTGCATCGTCAGGTTCGGGGTCAGTTGCAAACACAAGAAGTAAAACAGTTCTAAACAGAAGGTCAATGCAGTCTCATCAAAGAGAAACTTCAGGAGAAGACTAATGACAAGAGTCCCTGTTGGGATCTTTTTCAGTTGGTCAGATCTGTATTTATGACTAAACCAATAGGGAAGTAGAGAAAAGTAGCAACATTGCTTAAAAAGAAATGTTTTGAACCGGCAACAACTCTTCTAAATAGCTGAGGGATTATCTAGCCAGACGGCCATTGATCAACATCTTTCCTGACTAAATTCAAGGCCGCGGCCCGAGACTAACATTACCGTGGAGTCTCTCCACGACTCTTGCTGACGCAAACAATCCGCCACAAAGAAGAAATGTGGCTTCGAACGGGATATAGACGTCGCCTCTCTCGAACCTGTCCCGCACTCAATCTGTTATAAATTCTCCGCAGCAAAAGCCGAGCTTGTCCCTTTGTCACCTCAGTCTACCATCTCCTTTATCAATCCCGCCCATCGACCAACGGCGCTGTAAATCATGCTGAGCGTGGCAAAAAAAAAAAACAAACACATTTCCTGTCTTCAGAGAGAGGACCGTCGCTGTTTTCCGTGATCCTAGAGATGAGTGACCAGCTCAAGCTAGGATTATAAACGGAAAAACATGTTTTCAGCAAGAAAAACTTCACAAGAAAATTGATAGTCTCCATGATAAAAAGTAACTGTGTTTCCTTGAGTCCTTTTTCATCTTTTAGATTTTTGCGAGTTGTTTTTTTTCTGGTGCTTGTCGGACTTCTGTCTCATCTCTGTCACAAATTCCTTTGTCTGTCAAAGATGACAGATTACTTGGCAGATATCACACAGATATGAAACAGTCATTCACATTGAGACAGTCACGAAAATGAAAACGGTTCGGTGTTTTCCTCGATTAAGTGTTTGGTACAGAACGAGAATGTAGACAGTAGGTCTCCAAAAAAGCAAGCCAATGGGAAGTTTTGAATTCTCTTCAGTGGTGATACTTGGAACCATCCTGGAACAGAGTGTCACTTGTGAATTTAACACTGGATCAGTGTATGTTTGTGTAAGTCTGTGTTTGTTGTGTTAACTCATTGGTAGTTTGTGTTTGTTAACTCTGGAGTAGTGTACCTGAGGGGTTCTTCTCTAGAACATATATATTTAACAATGGAACAATGTAGGCATTAACTTTCCATTGGAGCAGGATATTTTTACATGTTTAACTTTGCAGCACTGTGAACTGGTAATCACAAAGTTTGTCTGACAGATGACACTGATTAAACCCACAGAATTTATATCTCTTCAGTCAGAACCCTTGAGAGTCATTTTTACAGTGTTAAGGGCTTGCAGTTCTCAGTATGAAAGTTTGTGCTGAAATTGGGCATAATGGTACACATCAGGTTTTAATATAAGTTAAATCAGAATCAGAACTTTATAAAGCCAAAACCAGGAAGAGACACCTTCATTGAGATTTTAGAGTGACTGAGAGAAGTACAACCCTTTTTGGGGGATTTTAAGGGGTGACTGTGAAAGGCAATAGGTCCAGAAATTTACAAAATGGTCTACCTCCGGACCTGGGGAAGAGTTTTGTGGACCTGACAGCTTTCTAACTGTTGTGGCCTTCAGTAGCCATTGAGTAGATGTGCTTTGAAACTACCAGAAATGACGCAGGAAATAGATAGAAAAAAATACATTTGAGGTTTAAGGCTGCAGTGGTCGTAGGTCATAGTTTACAATTTTTATATGAGCCAAAAGGTACTAACTACTAAATAGCTTAATTTGTTTATAACAGGATGTGTATATCCAGCTAAGATACTGAATTCTCCCCTGCAGAAATGCAATAATTACTTAATTAAACTGCAAATTAGCGATTATTTAAAGATGGTCATTCTCACTTTATCAGATTACATTTTAATTATGTTTAATTAAAACTGACAAACAGACCAGCCAGAATGGAGGAGAGGGGCAGACAATATTGCAGGTTTTTATTTTCATACAATGAACCCCACCTCCCCATCCCTCAGTCCCCCAAACTGCTAGTGATATGATTAGATAAATATTAATTACAGTGACATAGCAGTAAAATGGAAATTCATTAACTTTAATGTATTTCTATTAAATGTATTTTAATGTTTAAAGTGTTATATTATGAATGTCACGGGGGGTGTATTATCCTGTAGGGGTCTGCAGAGGTGAAGCTGGGGTCACATTTCGGATTAAGGTAGCTTTTAAGTGGCTTGAATAGGCTTTGTATCCCCTGTTAATCGTTTTCAAACAGTCTGAGAACTGACCAGTCACAATTTTCCTCCAGGGAAAATAATGCTTGTGTTTCAGTTTTAACTTCACCTCTGGGAGCGTCCAAGTTCACTCCCAATGCATCACATTAGATGCTAATAAAACAGCAGGGAACTGGAATTTTCCCCATAAGCAATATGAGCACTTGGCAATAGCAATTGTTGGCCTTAAGTTCGAATTCAAAGTCCTCTGGGAAAAACTGTAAATATACAGTATCTCTTTAATACGACCTTGATCTATGCGAGACGACCCGATACTGCAGTCGTATATGAATAATACATATTATATGTCATTCTTATTTGCGTATATTGAAATGTGTTATAAATTGCGAGTGCATTTGCGCAACATTGCTAACAGGAGGATGAATAGAGTTTTATATTGTGATGTACCTCACCCTGAGGGAATAGCAGAGAGCCTACGGTTGTTAGCATGTTTACTGACCAATCAGATAAGAGCAATAAAAACAAATGTGGTACATCTGCTGGGAAATGCCAAACAGCCATTTTGTTATGCTCACACCGTCAGTATGCAGTCGTGGAATCGAATGTTAGATGAAGCCTGCCTGGGCCGGTTGTTTTGATGGAAGTGTCAGAGACGTTCAGATTTCTGCATTAAGATACTGTCAAGCACACACAGAGCATGACTGGGGAATAAAGTAAAAGGAACCGTGACTCTGCGAATGAGAGATTTTCGGTATTGAGAGTTACATTACATTTGACAGAAACAGTCAGACATGCCAAATGATAAGAGGAGAGAGAAAACATTGAATAAAATGAATGAATAAAATGATGGATGAACAAGATAAATGTGTGGTTACGCAGTCCCGTCTCAGCTTATGAAAGTGTATGAAGCGCCCCTCAAAATTAATTTGCAAAATGTGGTGTTTTTCTGTGAAGTCTGTTTTTTGAGCAGTACTGACGAAATTAGGGGTGTCAGAACACACAGAAAAACAGGGGGCTCAGAAGTTCAGTCTGATAGCTGAAATATTTTATGAAATTAGGCTTTTAGACCCATTGGTTTTGATGCTCAAAACCTATTAATCTGAAAAAAATATATTTGTAATTGTACTTCTTGATATTTATAAGGGCATATGGAATTTAATAAGAAGTACAATTAAATCAGAATGGACTCGTCCTTTTAAGGCAATATGTTCTATTTTAGAATGGAAGTAGCACAGTCTAGACAACATACAGTATTTACAAGTTTCCAACAGAATTGAAAATACTCAAAGAAACTTATGTTCTGTGTATGTATGTCTGATTTGATCAAATTGGATCTGATTTTAAGGAGACAAAGTATGTTTGAGCGCCATCCTCTTTGTCCCTCTCTCGAAAATCAGTGCACTGTCACTGCAAGTAATACAGTTTATGCATTTCATTTAGCAGAAGCTTTTATCCAGATCTTCAAGGCAAATATAGATATCATCGAGATACACAAATCACAGGGCTTGAAGATCAATGAAGACGCTGTGTGAAATACATAAAGATTGAGAATCAAACAAAAAAAAAAAAAAAACGATGGCAGTGTCTTGGGATTCAAAAGAATCGGGTTTAGTTCTCAAATGGTAAAACTGTATACTCGCATTAACTCGGCAGACACCTTAGCTTAAACATCTGTAGGACTCGGCACTTTCCGCAAATGCACTGGGCTTGGAAATAAAACTCGGTAATGTCCCGAGTCTAAAACAAATCAAGGAATTTCTCAGGAATTATTCTTGAATGATAATAAAGGTTCAGAAGTGTGGTTGAGTTGCCACCAGGAGGGGGAGAGAATACAATGATGCTCAAATGTTTTCAGCTCATAAAAGAAGGTTGCCAGAGAATGATGAGACTGGTGAATTTTAACTGGCTTTCTGCATTATTTCAACTCAGGGAGGCTGAGCCAATCTTTGCCTCACCAATGAGGACCACCTCCCACAGCCAATAACAGTGCAGGAGTCAGACAGCAGGTTACACACAGCCAATTACAGTACGGGACTCAGACAGCTACAGGTTACACACAGCCAATAACAGTGCAGGACTCAAGACGGCTACAGGATACACACAGCCAATAACAGTGCAGGACTCAGACAGCCACAGGTTACACAAAGCCAATAACAGTGCAGGACTCAGACGGCTACAGGATACACACAGCCAAAAACAGCGCAGGACTCAGACCGCTACAGGATACACACAGCCAATAACAGTGCAGGACTCAGACAACTACAGGTTACACAAAGCCAATAACAGTGCAGGACTCAGACAACTACAGGATACACACAGATGTACTATGTACTCAGGCCTTTAGACCACACTTTAAGTTCCCAAGAGCTTAAATTATTACAACAGAATCTGTTTTTAAATAAATATTGTAATCCATGGTTTTCCCTTGAAAACTGACTAACCTCTAACAACTGATTGTACCATAGATTCACAAGCACAACAGGGGTTTTAAACTGTATTTTGATGTTGATTTTAACATCAATGCAAATCCAGATAAAATGTTTTCTCCAGACATTTGGACGCTGGGTACCACAATGTTCCCAGAAAATAATGCCTGTTTCCCGCAAAATGACGCAAAGCAGCATTATTTGGAGCCTTCTGGTTGATGCCATCCTACATCAGCCATCAGGTTTAGAGCCCTTTGTTCAGCAGAGAGCTGGCCCTTTACTGGGCGAAATCACTCCAAAAGAAGAGCATCTTTACCGCGCTCACCATGTTTACCGAGGATCTGTAGAGCACCTTTGAGCAGGGGCTGTACCTCTTCATCAGTGTGATGGAGTAAATTATGTGGGTTGCTTTGGAGTGGCAGGGAAGCGCTGTCTGAAGCATGCAATGACAGATAGTACTCCTGGTCATCCTTTAGTTTGCTAACTGGGCTGCACAGTCAGTACACAGCAGGCTTGAGGCTAAATGTACTGGCACTGCTACAAGTAGTACTGCTGATGCTACTGTTATCACTGCTAGCACTACTACGGTAACTACTACATTACTCTCACTCCTGCTACTGGTAGTACTACTACTGCTAGGCAGAATATAATGGTGGGACAACGACTGCTATACTTCTACTAATACTGCTGTAATTACTGTGGCAACTACTACTGTTACAACTGTTACTACGACTATACTACAGCAATTACTACTGTTACAACTGCTAGTGCTATTGCCAGAGGTGGAAAACTATGGCTTCAGAAAGCAAAAATACTACAACATATATGACCATCCATGCACTAAACAAGCTGATTCTAATCAACATGGATGTTCAGCCAGGTAGATTCTTTCATTAGTGAAATCACCTGCTTTAGCGCACAGGTAGAACAAATACATGGCAGTACTTTTACTCTCTGGAGTCAGAGTTTTCCACCTTCGGCTACTGCTGCGACTATCTTTATGACGAATACTGTTGCTCTCAATACTGCTTGTGCTACCATTTGTGCTACTGCTACTACTGTCACTATTGTTACTAGTTCTCCTACCGCTACTGCTAATCCTGCTAAAACTATACATTCACCAGCGCTTCTCATAGACCTAGGGCATACAATGGGAGCTCAAAGCGTATTAAGTGTCTTCCTGTGTAGCTGTTGACCACATATTACACTGGTATGGTCAGAACTCACTTTCAAACCTTAGAGTGCCTCGGTTCTCTCAGAACCAGGGCTTTAGCTAGATGTACCCTCTGTCCGCTCTCACATATAGAGTGTTTGTGAGAATCAGGGTGCAGGAATTCAATTAGAAGACAATCTTACTTTCAGTCACATCCATACAGTCAGTCGCAACAGAAAACCAATTTCCAAAACTTAAAAGAATATGTTTCAGTGTTATTAATTTAAACCAATGCTTCACAGGCAGAATGATAAAGGGGCAATAATCTTATCTTGGAACATCAGAGGTTTGATCATTACATTTGTATGAAATAAGAAAACCAATTAAAAATTAAGACTTTGGGTTCTGTTAGGAGAGGGCAGAATCAACAGACACACAAATACACATATATGCAACTGCACATTCAAATGCACACAAAACCATGAGAAAACAACACACACACACACACACACACACACACACACACACACACACACGTTCAACAATGTAAGATGACAGAGACCAGCACATGGCAGCTGAAACAGAAACGGCTGAGCCAATCCTTTGATGGAGCAAATTCTCATAGTCATTCATCACCCAATCACAGCTGTCCGCAGGCAGTTTGCATTGGGTTAATATGAAACGCAGGCATTTATTTGCCTCGAGAAACCTATGAGGCTAGCTTGATACAGCAATATAAAAAGCGACAGGTCAGCAGAAATGATAAAGAGTGCTGTGAATCATGAGTGCGTCCTTTGAAATGTAATTTGATGATTTCCTTAAAATTTCATTATGGGAAATGTCACTATTTTTTATGTGAAAAACAAGTCGCATTAACTTGTTTTCTTAATGAAAAATTGCTAGCTAGCTTTTCCCAGCATCATGACTACAGAAAACAAAAAACGCACACCCATGCTTCGTACAGTATATACCCTTATAGCAGACCTAAAACAGAGCTGTGTTTACAGGCTGAAGGTCTAGAGTCTCTGTAGTAACAGTCAAAGGACATTAATTTATGATATAATTTTTTGAATACGTGTACTTCATTCAAACTTGCTCACATACGCACAGTCGCAAACACCTAGGTATTAAAATAGGAGGTGAGAATAAATGAAATGAAATTACATTATCAAAATGAATCGAGATACTTCCTGACGAAGCACTTTTATCATTGAACTTGAGCTTTTTCATTGTCATTGGTGTATGTATTTTGTATTATGGCTGCCAAAAATTAGGTATCTAATTCACTCTTGGTGGTTCTTATGGTTTCAAGGTCATTGGTCAGTTTGTTCTCTGTCATACAGACAATGTGTTTGGCAAGCTGTATTGTCAACTTGGGGGGGAAAACAATCCAAGGTTTTCCGACTCTTCTCTCTGTGATAATGACAGGTTTTCATTACGAACTGATCGTTCTGTAAACGGTATAGAATTTCCCTGGCTCTGCCTGGCAACAGCGTGGCAGGGTTCATCTGTTCTCTCTCTCGCAATTAAATTTCAACTCAATTTGCTTCATTGGCAGGGCAACCATAGTCATACTGCCAAAGCAATATACAGAATATAGAGGGATATGGCAACAGTGTGCTAAGTATGCGATACGTTGCTCGCAACAAAACATAAAAAAATAAACACTTGACACTTTCGTAAAAAGCATGACTAAGGCTTTGAAGAACATTACAAACTATTGTAGCGGTACATTTAATATTGCAAACGATACAAACAGTAGGATAGAATCAGTAATGTGCCACTCAACCAAATATCCTAACAGTGTATTGTCATGTGCCCTAACCAGCTTCCTATCTATCATACTACACTGCCGTCCTGCATATACTGTATATACAGGTTTATTTTAATTTCTTTGCACTTCATTTTCCAGTCATATGCAATTACCTACTGTCTGTTCTGCTGCCTGCTCATTGTTTTAGGTAAGAGTTCAGCTGTTGATAAACCCATTTTCACTAATGAACGTTGCAGTGTATTTCTGGTACTTCATTGTTTGGCACTTCTTGTCTCTACACCTGTTCACCTGTTAGTGTTCGGTTTCGCTAAAAGCTATATGTGATTTCAGAAATGGTGATAAAATAGAAGTGTCATGACTCCATTGTCTTGAGACTTCTGAATCATATTCCGATCACAAATCATATATCTAGCCTCTATTTGCTTCAAACAAAAATATGACTTGACAAAAATAGTTTCGCTGAAAGAGGTCAGGTCACTCAGCATATATCTAAGGAAAGCTATAGTTTTGATAATTATAAAACACTGAAAATTCAGACTAGCTCAAGAGTTCTTAACTTGACCAAAACCATTTTGAGTTTTCCAGCATAACATGGAGTTGATACCTACTATGGCAGTATTGCAATGCTGGTCTACACTCCAAGAAAACAAAAGGGTTCGACAGAGTTTCTTTCACTGAAATGTAATGTTTTGGAACCATACACATCAAAATACTTTCTATTCTATTCTATTCTATTCTATTGAGCACACTCTTATGGTGATGAGTCCCTTTGGCTGGGTTGGCTCCACAGGTTGAGTGTTTAGCACCTTTGTGGTGTTTTTAGCGGAGTGTCCCTGTCGCTCAGAATTCGCAGACTCTCTGGTAACGCACATCCTTTGAAACAGTGCCTTTGAAGATTGATTCCTTACAGATCAACGGTTCCTGTCATCACACCCAGAAAGTACACAGCCAGCCTCATAAATCCCATCAGTCTGTTTATTTATATTTATGTTTTTCTGAAACATATAGCTCATGATCTGTAGAATTGCATTGGGAATCGTAGACACCCATGCATTTTATTTTATATGATTGCCAAGGAAATCGAAAAAATACTCATACGAAATTGTGCGAATGCAGCATCATCAGCCAATGTGTCTGTAATTATGAAAACAAATATGCCAATAATAAAAATATGTATTAGTATTCTCTAAGTTAATTCGTACACTTTGGGGGCCAGATTTATCAATGCCTTTAGCACATGATAAAACCATTTTTGCACAAATGTAATTTCAGTGACGTGATTTGTGTTTGGAGTAGACAGATCTACCTCAACCAATCACATGCCCTTTTAGCATTTTTGCGCCAGCAGAACAGTTTTGTCCATACCAAATGTTTTTGTAAATTAGGTTTTTGGAGTATATGCTCTGAAAAATAACATCAGTGCTTGCTGAGTGAGTTTTTTTAGACTGAGGACAGAAAAGTTGGACTTGCAAGTTAATTGAACTCTTTATATTTTGCCGTCAAAGACTGAGATTGTATTTCATTTGTTATTTTGCATTATTTTCCTACTTCTGTTGTTTTGACGTGTATCTGATTTAAAATCAACCAATTGTTGAGGCTGAAATTTTGAAGCGACAGGCCTAATTGACCAACTTTTCTGTTATTTAAACTCCGCTGTGGTTCAAGAATACGTTTTCACTTTACTCGTTGGCAAGCAAGCTAAAATCACCAATGCTAGCGATTCCATTTTGTGCGTATTAGTTTGTAATCTTTGGAGACAGATGCATGCTAACTTTTTCATTTGTAATGATAGATATTTTTGGGGGTTATGTTGTGGAAGAAAACAAAAGTGTAAAGGTTCAAGGTACCATAACACTGGCCAGATAAACACATTACATTTTTTTTATTTTCTGTTACTATTCTCAATTTGTGTGTTTTTTTTTTCAAGTTTTTATGTTTTGTTGAACTCGTAATTAGGATTTTTGTGAAAAGTAACACTATGAAATGGACTTATTGGTGTGTCCATGTCCATCCATCAACTTAAATCTAGCTGGACAGGGGTTACAGACATGCCTGGAATGCTATTCTGTGTTTGTTAGAATATTCATGTTGTGTTAAACTTCTCTGTCAGAGAGGGGCCTAGCACTCTGTTACCCAGCATGCATTAGTAAGCACAGTGAGATAATTATAAACAAAATGTTTTCCTTGAGTGGTTTCACTTTACTTTCCTTTGGCAACAGTACCTGCGGATAATTTATAACACTTCTGGAGACTGTGGAGACTAGGCGCTAATTCAATCAAAATTTGTGCTTAAATTTAGCTTATTTTTCCAGTGCAAGCATATTTTTTTTGTAAATGAATTCTAACAGCATTCTCGTCTTAACCTTGCCCACCTCGTCCCCGTCAGGAACAGTTGCTTCCGCCGTGGCTAGAAAACCGCCAGCACCAAAGGACCCCGATGCCAAAGGTTACTTGTCCATCATCCCCTCATTAAGAAAAAGAGAAACAAAATGGAAATCAAAGGGCGATGATGAAGTGGCTCGATATTTCTACCAGCTACAGAACTCCAGCAAGGGAGCTCATTGGCTCTTTTCTCTTGGCAGAACACCAACCGTATTTAATTTTTTTCCTACTTCCTTCTCCCCTCTTGTCTCAGAGGATGACCTTTTCTTTGTCCTTTGTGGCAATCTTTTCTCGCATCTACACCACTGGATGGTGCTTGGGGTACAAATAAAGCAGAATTACGTTCAGTTAATTTTTTCTTTATTTGTGTCTTTTTTGTAATATGGTTAGTAATTCAGGACTGTTTTATACAAAATGAATCATATTGACTTATTTGTTTTTAATTATTTTCATAATTGATTAATTGATTGGTTGATTGATTGCTTTATGTAATACATTTTACTGAAATGAGTAATAATTCAGGACTACATTACCAAAAAAAAAAAAGCACAATAAATATAAAAATATGTACCTATATCTGGAACTTGTAGGTGCTGTTTTTTAAAACCTGTGTATTTGTTTGCTATTTAGTGTCGTTATTCAAAAACCAAACTCTTGTGCATTAATGGGTAGAAAAACGATGATATTGTCATTCCGAGTAGTGGTTTGTGAGTCCGGGAGACTAATTATGATGAAAGATAACAGCTTGCCTAGCCGAGCAGAACTAAAAGGGTCTGACATTGTGATTGTTGTATAAATCATATGCATTATTAGAACCTGCACCCGTCGTCATCCCCGCACGTGCGGCCGGGGAAGGAAGCACGGTCGTTGATAATGGGGCGCTTGCTGAATTAAGCGACGCTATGCAAATGCCGGGAGCCCCCAAAGGGGGAAGCGATGGCAAGTTAAAGTGCTATTAGATATATTAAGGTAGACCCTGGAATTAGAGTCAGATAACATCTCTCTCTCTGCTCTCGGGCGGGTGGGTGGGCAGGGCGGTGAGGGGGGTCGGGGAGGGTGGGGGGGGGGGTTGGATATTTGACAGAGAAGCAGCCTCCCAAATTTACAGCACCGCTGATCGTGTCACATGCTTTGATTTCTTTTATATTTTGATCTTTTCTGAAAAAAAAAAAGGGATTTTTTTACTTTTAAAATGGGTTTTCTTTATTTTTTAAAAATTCTCAGCACCTTGCTGAGAACGCAGTCACCAGGGAAGTGATCTAAATGCACGTACACATCTATTTCACACACACACACACACACACACACACACACACACACACACACACACACACACGTGATAATAGTTCAAAACAAGGGTTATCAACCTATCCCTGCCTTTGATTGACTGTTTTCCTTTGATACTTCAATTAGAAGAGCTGCAGCATGTCATTGAAAAAAAAAAAAAAAAACGCGCACTGGTGTCACAGCGTTATTGATCTGTATAAAAATACATGTGCTTACTGCGACTGTGTTTCGCTGGCTTATACCCAAATAGTTCGTCATTCATAATTTTGTGAAGGTTACCCAGGCTGAGAATGCAGTCGTGGAGCGTCATTCCGAGCTCCACGGGGTCTGTGCATGTCAGGATTCGCCAGGTGCTCCCCGCAAGGACCTGGACGAGTCGCGAACCGTGAGGTGACTCACACGGAAACGCACGCACCTGCCTCGTCAGCGGTTCGCTGCAGGTGAGACGGACGCACGCAAGTGCGCGCCGGTGCCCAGACGCACGCGGTCTCGCCCGTGGGCATGCATGTAAACACAATCTGTTACACACGGCCACGTAAACAGGCAAGGCCGGCATTATGTCCGCACAAACACGCGCACACATTATTATTCTTAAAGCTAAGTCTCACACCTCGGTTGTGCACGTGTGAACACTGCACTTTATCATACTTCACTGTGTGTAATTGTGTACCAAAAGAGCACACCAGAGATTCACATCTTCTCGCGACAGCGCGTTTATCAAAAGGATAAAGATCAGCTTTGTATGAGCAGCTGGGCTGGAGCTTGTGCCAGACTCATGCACAGGCACAACATTTACACAGAACAGAGGGACTAGGATATAAAGTGCAGCTTTGCAGAGTGGACACGCACATCCTGCATGTACTCGTAATTTAGCCTTTCAGAATTGTACACATACACACCACACCCACACACAAACACATTTCCTCCATAGTGCATTTTAATACATACATGTATGTCTGAATTAGATGTAACTATGTTGTGGGCCACATTAGCCGTAACATTAGAGTTTTCTTGCTAACTCAAATAGCTCTGAATGCGCAAGCTTTTTGCTCATCTTGTTAAAGCTCTGCTTTCGCCAGGATTGATTCCTGACCACAGCGAAGCTGACAGTACCTGGCAGCCCAACTGGACAGCTCATAACTGGTCATAGAGTCGCCCGTTAAGGCTGGGGTTCGCTCAGCCGTCTCTCTGTGTGAGAGAGAGCGACGGTTCCGGCCAGTCACGCATCCGCGACCAGCCTGTGAGCAGAACTCCTCAAACAGAGCACAGCCATATTGAAGTCTGCACAGTGAAGAAACATTGAGCTGGCGCCACAAACCTCAGAGCGGACACTTTCATTCGATTTCACCAACGGGAGGGGGGCCACATAAATATGACATGAGTATTATATGACTATGCCAGTATGAAGAAATATGCGGAATATTATTATTATTATTGAAGCATTTGTCACCATTTAAACTTTGAGTTAAATGATAAAAGTAAACATGAAGATGCTGTGTTGTATTTTCCATATGTGTTCTATATGTTTAGCTAATTTCATAATGGTTATCTTGTTGTTGGCTTTGAAATAAGCCAGAGATGAATGTTCAACTTTAGGAGGTCTAAAATATGTATATTTAATATACATTTAATATATCATTTACATGCACATTTATATAAATCAGCTGTGCGCTAGAACAAGCCTTTCTAGGGCAGGTGGATGTTTTAAAGTAGAACTCATAGATTGTTTTTTAGGTATTTTGTCCCTTGGGTGAGACTTAGCTTTTTGGGCTAAAATTGCAATCCGCATTAATTACACAAGACGCCCTAATTTACCAAGTTTCTCTGACTGATTTTCTTTTTAAAAAATTGTGAGATGGAGTTTGAGCGCTGGCGAAGGAGGAGCGCTGTTTTTGGCAGTGGACAGACACCAGGGGGCGCTCACACAGGAGGCTCAATATTGCAAGGGTAGTTTCCCAGGTTACTTTTCAATTTTAATCTAAATTGACTGATTTGTAAGTCATGATTCTCTCTTTAGGCCTACAGACTCAAACTCAAGTTACACGCTGTATTTCCTGACGAGTCCGGACTCAGAGGAGAGAATAAACAGCCCTGGTGTTGCAAACAGAGATGTGAGCAGGGATATATAAACACACATTGATCTGCTTCCATCTCAACATCTTCTGGGCGTCCTGTAAGGTGATGCTGTGAGGTATTCTGGGGTGATTCTACTCTCTGCACACAAGCTCGCTTTCACTAATTTAGAAATTACGGTTGATTATTTTAAGGTCCTTCTATGTCACCATCCCCTGTTAGGGAAAATTAATTTGACCTAATTGCTGTGACATCAGCTTGCATGCAGCTGTAAGGATATGGTTTGGCCTGAAAGCACAGGGAACAGGCAGCAGGGGGCGCCAGAGGCTGTGTCCAGTGGTCCAAAACCACAGGAAAAGCCTTGTGAATATTATTAAGATATAAGTAACAGTCAATTTAGCGCGCCACATTTCATAAGTACAAAGCACTTTTGTTGTAGCATATTGGTTCAGAGTCTGCAAAATGAAAACAAGTGACTTGACAGGGCCTGAAAGACCAAACCTGAGGATTCTCATTGGAAAGTTTAAGTTGCTTGAGAGAAATATTTAGAATCACAGCTAATTATTGCCGGTGGAGCAATCCGAGCAAGTTATTTTGCGTTGCCACTTGGGGTTTTATTTGGTTTCTGCATAAACAGGCTTGGGTTTTTAACTCTGAACATTTAACCTATGGCTGTGTTTCTTTCTCTGTCATCTCTAGCAAATAGTATTTTCCCCACAAAATGGAAGCTGATTAGCATAAGTACATGCTTTCTTGGGTTTGTTGAAGGTTGTATTTTATTTTCTTGCCACTATAGTTTTCTCATCAGATTTTAAAATATCCACTTGTACCCACAAGCTGGTCCTGCCGCTCCCTGTCAACCTCTTTCTCTTCAGAAACGCTGTCCTCGAAAACCAGCCAAGCAGCCAGCCAAGTCCCTCTGCCGATCTCTACAGTCACTGTGCTGGAATGTCGAATAGAATGAGCGTGAACCTCAGGCCTGCTGTGGATCCTTGATTGGGTTGAAAAAATGCTGCTGTAGGTCTGTGATTGGGTGGAGGAAATATTATTCGTGCCTGATTGGTTGGATGGAATGTTGCTTTTGGTCTGTGATTGGTTGGAGTAAATACTGCTATCGGTGCCTGGTTGAGTGGATGGAATTATGGCTAGGCGTCTATGGCGAGGTACACCCCATAACATGGTCAGCATTTAGTCCAGTCTATGGGGTGCATCCCAGCACCAAGGACCAGGAAACCAGCTTCATGTGTCCCGAGAGCTGTCATATCTGCACTAAATTGTGATTGCATTGTAGAACATGTTTTACAGTGAAATAACTCTATAATACATAATAATGTGTAGTTCTTTACAGTGTAAGCTTTTCTAGTATATGCAATTCATATTTCCATGTTTTTGTGAATATTTTATGAGTACTTCTCTATTTTCACTCCAAAATTCTGCAGCTTTGGTTGAGGGTTGTGAAATGTCGCGATAAAAGACGTTTCGATGTAATCGGTAGTTACTAATATCCTTGGCCATTGATTTCTCCACGCTGAAAGGGTGAAAGTGGATCTTTCCTGTCACAGCAGGCTCTTCAGTTCTCTTGGTCCCCAAAGACTGGGGGAGCTGGACTCCACTCAGGCACTCTTGTGAAATGAGGTCCTGTGTAATGCGGTTGGCTGGACTCAAACCCCGACGCAGCTGCAGCAGCAAGAGAGACCCCAGAGTGCTTGGCATGGTAATCTTAGAGAAGTGTGTGTGTGTGCGTGTGTGTGTTTTATCTCGGCTCCCAAAGGATAATCACACAGAGGCTGGTGTGTTGAAGTGGCTTTAGTACTGAGTTAAGATTATTCATAGCTGACAGAGCTGGGGTTGGGAGAAAATGCAGTGCTCCCTCTGCTGGCCTGGAGGACCCTAGCACTGAATGAGTGACAGGCGCACAAGAAGGCAGCTATATGTTACATGGCTGAAAGTCCACACGAGCTCAGCTTCGCTGGGGTGTAAATAGTGGGCTGGTTCAACTCTTCGGACTCGTTGCTCTCTGGCATCACTGCTGGCCAGCCAGGCACCTGCAGTTTCAATGCCATGTCAATTGGAGTCACAGGCTTAGCCCCATTCTACTGAGTCTGTGGGGTAGGTTTTCATTTGGGCCTGACTGCTGTCTTGGGAGGGAGACAGGTGAAAACCATAAATGTCTCATAGTATGCGGTCTCATGATACTAGGGACCCCCCCCCAAACATAAAGCTTTGGGCCCCAGTCCAGCACCTTTACAAAAACAGAACACTAAAACACAAAAATGAAAAAAGATTAATGCATTATATTTTACAAGATGACAGAGTTTATATTACAGTCATTGAATTCAAGGCTATAAACTGTCTAGTGCAGTCACCTGACAGCTAGCTCATTAGCAAACCCTCTCTGTAACCTCTTACACACCGTAATCCATTCGGCCCCAGAGGGGCCCTCAGCCAGGGTCCCCCAGAGCCAGGGTCCCCTTCAGGTGAACAGATATGATGTTTGGCCCCCTGGAGCTGAGTACGGGGGCATCTAAAAAGGGTTAAAGTTAGAGCCATGAACCTTCAATCCACAATTTTAATTTAATACTTATATTTATTGTACTTAAAGCTATAGATATATACATATCCAGGTGGTATGCAGTTTTTCTCATGCCACAGAACAATTATATTGTGATACTTTCAAAATGTGCTGTTTATGTGTTGCTAAGAGATAAGATATATGTGTTGTTTAGAGATAAGATATATATCTTATCTCGAAAGCCATATCTATAATGTAGTTGCTACTTTGACAACATTTATGCAAAAGCAACAAAGACGAGCCCACAGTTTGTCATCAATTTCATTTCAGTTCGACCAATTCACGAGTGGGGTTTTCACTGAAGATTTTTCAATTCATGGCTACATTTTAATTAATGTCCAGAAAATACTTAAGTGATATTGAACTGACCCTAACTCTGTTAGCTCCTAAGTGAAACTCATCAATCTTTCTTCAGTGGAGCTAAGCAGGTATTGCTATAGTTCGGGGGAGAATGACTGCATGTTAGACTGTCTAGACAGTCCAAAAACTTATACTGAATTCAGCACAGGTAAAATGAGGCTATCCAAAATATATAACGTTGAATCCAAAAAATGCCTTAAAATGAAGGATCTCATGAAAATATTATACACACAGCCAGCCATCTCACAGTGGATAACAGTAATATTACTCGTGAACCACTGGAAAGATCAACTTATATAGTCCTTGCTGCATTTACAAAGCTTGGCTTTTTTTTTTCTTCTCGCTGTGAGAGATGTTTACATTTTTCATGTTAATCAGATAAATAGCTTTAGATAAGCACAAGATAATCCACTGCGAGATCTAGATATATTTCAGTATGATGCAGCTTCATTATAATACAATGATCACAGCTGGCGAACTGACGCAAATTTGCATCCTGTTTTGGATTCTGCCCTTTTAAGGACTACTTAAAGATGTATTTGGATTAGAACTGAATTCCATTCCTCTCATTATAAATTGCTTATGACTATCTGGAACAGTATTTCTATTCACAGTGTTGGTAATTAGTCCACTACTCTACAGGAACAAAACCTTAATATTTTTGTCCCATAGAATTATGGGCCCATATAAAAGTAACCTTTTATCATAAAAATTGCAGATGAAGTTGTTTTGTTAGTTTCAACCGCAATGAAGTGGTTGCAGAAAAACACCACAGTAGTTTTTATTCGCGCCTTATTTTTAGGTATGCAAAAAATGTTTCAAATACAGATCATGGCATAGGTTGTACATGTTAATGATTGCCTGCCAGCAAAATGTAGCCAAGCAAAGCTTTCCTTCCCTGCATCATTTGTCGTTACATACTCTTTCACGCAGTCTCTCGCTCCCAACTCTCGCTTGCTGAAGAAAAACACGGACCAAAGTTCAGAGCCTTGGTGTTCCAGCCATTTTGGCGCTATTCAAGTGAAAGCGCGCACCGCCAGCTTGGAGACTGAAACATTGCCATCAGGCAGGTAAACATCTTCAGAGGTCCGTGCTCATAACACAATACATCATTAGCCATATTGTGAAAACAGTCTGATTAAAAACCTCACGAATACTTAATCGCGCTATTTTATGTATTTAAAGAAGTGAACATGTGCCCTCTCTCATCGCGGTTACGTGAACAAGATCATGTGTTTATATCTTTTCTTTTTGGTCATGGCTTTTTTTAAAGAATAAAAACAATATAACTAATTTATATGGATGTTACCATGGAGACTGCAGAGCAAACTGCACCGCGCGTTGTGTTCTAACTAGGTTCGAGTTTGTGCGTTGTGTCAGTCCAGGTTAACAACTACAGGAGGGAAAGAACTTGCAGGTTAGGTAATGTTTAAGAATGAGGGCTGATTAGAACACCATAATCACATTAATTATGGCAGAGTTTAATAAGGTAATGTAGAGCCAAATTTTATAATTTCATATACTTTTGAGTGACACTTTCCCTCATTTCATAAAAGACTGGATTTTTTATTGTTTCGGAGTGTGATTATATATCATATGAACTACTGGAGGATTTAGAGATGGTAGAATTGTGTGTTTATCTCAAAGACGTGTATTTAAGCACGCACGCATGCACGCACACAAAGTTATTGCTAACTCAGGCTTGCATGACGTACTTCCTGTTTTACCTGCTTTTACCCTCAGTGGCTTCATGTAGCTTTAAGGCCCAATGAAGTCCTGTGAGGATGTGATGTCTTTGGACAGGAGATTGAATATTGAATTCTTAGACTCATGTTGTTTGGGTCAAATTTACCCATCTCTAATTTTCAATAAAAGAAAAAGGTTTTCATTTTTTTGTCCTGAAACTCTTTAGCTTATTTTCTGTGAGGAACATGAAAAAGAACATGTTTTCATAAGTTCACATTTCAAGCCTGTGTCCTAACATAACGTAAGGTTTTGTATGTATTTTATGGCCAGAGACTCTTCCTTGAGTTACAATAATAAGTTGGATAAGAGCAGCCAATGAGTCAAAATACCTACCATAAATATCCAAAAAGCAATAACTTCAAAAAAGTTAGACTCTTGGCATCGTCCCGGGAGGGAAAGTTTGACTAAACAGGGTCTATTCTATCTCTCATCTTCCTCTGGCGGCTGGGCGTCTGCAGTCTTCCTTCCTCACCTGCGCATGAAGTATGCGCCATCTACATGATGGCTGAGTTAGCCGAGCTAGGGGAACCACCTGCCTCGGAGGAGATGCATGTCCTCTCCAGCGCCTCCCAGAGACTGATGGATGGGCGCGCCGAGATGGGACAGGAGCGCAAATATGATGAGGGAATTACAGACTGGGGGGAATGAAGGTGAAAATTGGAATAGATCTGTTTAAATAAATAAAATGTTGTGCGTAGCTTAAGGGTGGGGCAGGGGGAAAAGCGTGATCTCCTCAGGATTCATACAGTACGTCGTCATGGCAACAGCGGTTGCCAATCCCCCCCAGCCAATCCCCAGGCTGCTGGTGCTGGCTGTCTCTGCAAGGGGAAGCTCACCCCCCCCCCCCCCCCCCCCCCCCGTTTCCTTCATTCTCTCTCCTACTCTGTCTCTCTTCACATCCACACACACACAATTTTCCTTCCTCCCTCTCTTTCTCACGTCCATCTCCCCCGCCCTCCTCTCTATTCGGCTTTCACTCTCTCTCTCTTACACCCGCACATACACACACACACACACGCGCGCGCACACACACACGCACACCATTTGCCTTCTCTCTCTCGCATCAATCTCCCTCACCTTCCTCTCAATTCCTCTTTCAGTCTCTCTCTCTCCTCTTTCTCCCTCTCACACATTCACATGCACACTCATATATACACCACACAAATTCACACACATACACACACTCACATTGCACACACCAACATAAAATTCATTCTTCTTTGTCAAATACAGCGGTTTCTCTCTCTCTGTCCCTCCTCTATGAGAGTCAGAGTAGGGCAGGTATCAGGTGTGAGTGTGTGGCAGAACAGGTAGCTTGCTACTGTCTCTTTACATTTTGTGTCCTGACCATCCTTTTTAATGCTCAGTGCCCTGCATCCTCAATAAAGTGCTGTTCATATCTATTTATCTGTGACATAATATTAAAGCACCCCCAGCCCCACCCAAACCAAATTAACCTGCATCCCCATCCCAAAACTGAAATTCATGTATGCTGGTTCACCTGACACTGTGTTAGTTTACTTTCCTTCACAAAGGTAAGTCTAACTATGAAGCCAAAGGCTGGTTTGTGCTGTCCTTCCTGTTGGCTATGTATTGCAGGCCTATCAAAGGTGATGAGGTGTTGAGATTTACACCACTCTATCCACCAATCTCTGCTGAGTATTTAAGACTTGTAATGCTCCGTGAGCCAATTAAAATGGATGGATTGGGATTTGAATTCTCTGTGGATGAATCAAAGGGATGTGGTGAAGATCTGAAGAACCCATAGATCAAGAGTATCCTCAAGAGAAGAAAATTGGGCAAATTCTTTTCCCAAATGTTTCTCCAAGCCTTGTGCATGAGTATCTTCACACTGTTTCCAAACAGGTTGCTAGATTTTTAAAACCAGTTCATCAAAAATTGAACATGCATCATACACTGATCGGCCATAACATTATGACCACTGACAGGTGACGTAAATAACACTGATTATGTCGTTATCATGGCACCTGTCAGTGAGTGGGATATATTAGGTAGCAGGTGAACAGTTTGTCCTCAATATATGTGTTGGAAGTATGAAAAATGGGCAAGCATAAGGATTTGAGTGACTTTGACAAGAGCCAAATTGTGATGGCTAGACGACTGGGTCAGAGCACCTCCAAAACTGCAGCTCTTGTGGGGTGTTCCCTGTCTGCAGTGGTCAGTACCTGTCAAAAGTGGTCCAAAAGGCTACTGTAGCTCAAATTGCTCAAAAAAGTTAATGCTGGCTTTGATAGAAAGGTGTCAGAACACACAGCGCATCGCAGTTTGTTGCGTATGGGGCTGCGTAGCCACAGACCAGTCAGGGTGCCCATGCTGACCCCTGTCCACTGCCGAAAGTGCCAACAATGGGCACGTGAGCATCAGAACTGGACCATGGAGCAATGGAAGAAGGTGGCCTGGTCTGATGAATCTCGTTTTCTTTTACATTTGGATGGCCGGGTGTGTGTGCGTCATTTACCCGGGGAACACATGGCACCAGGATACACTATAGGAAGAATGCAAGCAGTGTGATGCTTTGGGCAATGTTCTGTTCTGTGTATATGCCTGTTATACCAGAGGACCTAAAAATAAATAAAACACCCCCTTTTGGTGTTGGAAACAGGCTGGCTCATTATACCCCCTTTCACATGGTAGAGCTGGAACCAGGCTGGCTCATTATACCCCCTTTCCCACTGTAGAGCTGGAACCAGGCTGGCTCATTATACCCCCTTTCCCACTGTAGAGCTGGAACCAGGCTGGCTCATTATACCCCCTTTCCCACTGTAGAGCTGGAACCAGGCTGGCTCATTATACCCCCTTTCCCACTGTAGAGCTGGAACCAGGCTGGCTCATTATACCCCCTTTCCCACTGTAGAGCTGGAACCAGGCTGGCTCATTATACCTTATTTCCAATGTAGAGCTGGAATCAGTGTAGCCTCCTTAAAAGGTTTTATCTCCTGACTGTTTTCTCCTCTGCAGTCCATGCATCTTTGCACTTTAAACGTGAAAAAATCCAATACCTTAACATTCTAACTCACTCTTTCACATATCAAATTGACCTCGATCAATATTCTCAAAGAAGAAGAAGCAAAAAAGCCAATATCTGACTTGCTTTAAAGTCTGACTTGATTTAAAATGAAGGCACGTCAGGCGCATGTAACATGCATGTATAGACTTTCTAGAATTAACTTCCCTGTTTGCTGAAAATGTCTCATTTTGACATTGAGTGGCCTTCACAAAAGGTGTACATCTATTCGATAGACAGTTTTTAGAACATAATTAGCAAAGCAACGTGTTAATTACTTACAGCTGTCACTAAAACAATTATCCAACTGCTGTCAATTAACTGTCAGTTATCATATTCAAAGTATGCCCTTCTTTTATTCTTGGAAGAACATGCAATGTTACTTTGTGAATATGCAAAATCAGTGCTTAGTAAATAATGCCAGGATGCTTGTTGTGATGTTTAAATGAAATATCTCCCATAAGTTATGAAAAAATCATTTTTTTTCATGTGGGTGCAGGTGACATATGGAGGAATTTTGGGCGATGCTGGGAAACCAGATCCGTCAGACGGACGCAGTATTCCCGCGGAATTCCCCCAGAGGCGGACTGGAGCACCGAGCATATGCTCACATGCAATTAACACGCGGCTAATATTCTGCACGCTCCGCTCGCTGGGAATTCCCAGTGCATGATGGGAACAGCTGGGCCCGAGCGTCGGCCCTGTGATTCGCATCTGTATGCTCTGTGTCTCAGGGCGATGGCTCACGGGGAAAAAACACTAATTTACAGGTTGATTGACTGATTCGTTCGATAACGTGAAAGAAAAAAGGAACCGGAACGAGAATTAACCTGCACCTACACACAGCCTGAAGTATATTTTCACCAGATTTCAGGCTCTGATATGTAAACTGATACATCACAACTACTTATTTGAGAATATATAAATATGTTAAGTAAAAAATGGTAATGAACATCCGTGAATAACAGTTTGGGGCGAACAAGTGCGGCACATATGTGTGCTCACACACATACATGGAGTGCTTTTTCATTCTTGACACATATATAATCTTCCCAGAAGCACAGGGGACATGTTAACCCTGAAATTTAACTCTGCCGGTGTGCCATAAATCACACATTGACACTGAAGCGCCCTCCACAGGGGTAGTTTTACTTCTCTCAAACTCCCAGCCCTGCCTCTGCTTCCGTTTAATTCCGTCTATATATTCCTGGTTCTTTGCAAGGAGGGAATGGGACCCAGAAATGGACATTGGCGGCTAACTGACTCGAGCCACTGCGCTTTGCTGTGGAGAGTGACATTTTTTTGATTGGTTCAAAGTCGTTCATGATTGGCCCTTGTCATACCATTGTCAGCTCCACCCATTAAGGGGTACATGAAACCTCAATATTCTATCAATATGTTTGTTGATCTGTTATTGACAGATGATTGGTTTACTGCTATGACATGTCAATGCCTTTGGGCACATCAGGTGGGAGGTGGTAACAATACAAGAGATGTTTCGACGAGAAACATACAAAATACTCACGTTCACATGTGAATGCACATACACACATATGTTCACATTCACATACGGATGCACGCACACACACTCACACACACATGCATGCACATACCCACAGGTGTTCACACACACACACACACACACACACACGAACATACAGGCTCACAAACAGACATGTACACACACAAAGACATTCACGCACTCATGCATATGCCTATACACAAACACGCAAACAGAAGCAAGACCCCGGACTGTCTCGGTAAATACGCAGCTGAATAAAGGGTAATATGTTGAAAGGTCCTGTAACACGTTGCCCTGGTATGGCAGCTTGCGGGACAGATAAATAATGCAATAAAAGATGCTCGCTGCAGCTGTGGCGGTCGCTGCTGACTTTATGATTATAATTTATAATTAAAGACGAGGGTGAGAGGAAGTCTGCTCGTACACTTTCTTTTTCCCCTTGTCTAATTAAGCCGCTGTTGTTTGGGGAATGACCTTTTTAAAAAGGGGTGCCGAGCTCTCTTGAGGAATTTCCCGCAATACGAAATCGTAAAGAAAGGGAGACAATTATGGTGCGGCCTCTCTCCCACCTCACCCCCCCCCCCCCCCAACCCCCAGGAGTGGTTTAGGTAGGAGGGGTTGCAACAGGGGGTGCTTTTTGGCACACAATAAAAAAATATGTAGAGACATGGCTGTGGAGCTCTGGGTATGCTGTTTGTCTGCTAAGGCTGTTAATGTGTCTGTATTTGCTGATATGAAAGACGATGGCTGCGTCTGAAATCGCATACTAATCAGTGCCTACTAAATTCGGACAAAAGCGTGCCGCTCTGATGTCAACGTAGTGCCTACTACTCAGTGCAGGACACAAGTTTTTGGACATACCACCGTAGATATAACGGTCGCTATTTTCTTCAGTCTTATAGCCGGACATTTACAACTGACTGAGATCGCTCATCAAACTTCACAGAAGTCGGCAGTCTCTGCCATCTTCTTCTTTGGTATCTATTGACCCAGCGGCCTTGTGGGATAGTGCAGTGTGCAGTCCTTGCACACTGCAGAATTTTACAGGAGGCATTACGCCATCTGGGTCATGCTTGCATAATGATTCAGCCGGTTCAGGATTTCGGACACACGACATACGATGCACACTGCCTACAATATAGGGCGTAGTATGAAATTTTGGATGCAGCCTATATATTTTCCCTCATCTATGCCGTGTTTACGTTTTCCACTGATCAGGTCTAAAAACTGTGACTCCAACTTACAGTTACTCTGCCACAAATTGACTTCACCCCATGGTGACTACACCCCACAGTTATTCTGCCCCATGGTGACTATGCCCCACAGTTATTCTGCCCCATGGTGATTCCGCCCCACACTAACTCCACCCCATGGTGACTCCGCCCCACACTAACTCCACCCCATGGTGACTACGCCCCACAGTTATTCCGCCCCATACTGACTCCACCCCATGGTGACTACGCCCCAGACTAACTCCACCCAAAGGTAACTACGGCCCACAGTTATTCCGCCCCATACTGACTCCATCCCATGGTGACTATGTCCACAGTTAAACCGCCCCACGCTGACTCTCCCATCCGCATACACTGGGGCCCATGTCTCCAGAAGCTGGAAGTTAAGCCCTGAAAAGAACATTTTCACAGCAGAGTTTTCCAGATTTAAAATAATTAAAAAAAGAAAACATCCCCGATCACCTCTAGGGAAAATAACAGTCGTCCTTTGGGAACCAGTGTCCTTTGAAGCACAGTAAGGAATTGTGGGTAATGGTCCCTAGGTAAGCAGAGCTCCTTATTCCATTTATGATTTAATCACAAGCATATTATTAAAATGGACAACAGGTATGAGGAGTCACAACCAGGTTATTTTCATCTGCAACTGAGCTGAACAGTCTTACAATACCAGCTTCACCTAGAAACAGTGGTTATAGCTAAATGATACAGTAATCTTATTGGCTATTGATTCATGTCTCACAGGAGGAATTTAGGCCGTCTAATCCATGCAGAGTATTGTCAGTTCAGTGACATTTGTGACATTGTCGAACAAGAACCGCTTCTCTTGGATTCTGCCACAAGATCTCAACGGATTTTATGTCTATACTTATACCATTCCAAAACTTAGAATTTCTGTCTCTTTATCCATTCTGATGCAGACTTGCCTGCGTGATTTTGATCACTGCCTGTCTTCCTGAACTTCAGCTTCATCTTACGTAGGGATGGCCTGAAAAACTGGCCTGTCTGTCTTTTATAATTCTCTGATAAACCGCAGAATTCATGGTTATTTCGGAGATGGCAAATTATCCAGGTCAGGATCCAGCAATGCTCCCCACATTCATGGCCCGGTCAGCACCATGCCTGACCCCATGGAAAGAGTTACTTACCGTGGAAAGGCAGAGTTTGGTTTTCTCCTAACATATTGAGGCCCATATCACCTATTTGTCCATGGAACTGCTCTTGAACTCTTGGGGATCATCCAGGTGCTTTATGTCAAACTTACCAGAAGCAATGTTTACTTTTAATAAGTGGTTTCAGTCTTGCCATGTATCCAAATTTTCTCCAGCATCCTTTCTGATGGTGAAGTGATCCGCATTGAGCTTAACTGATCTGAGAGAGAACTACAGATCCTTGGATGTTGTTCTAGGGTTCTCTGTGACTTCCTGAATGATTTTACAACTTGCTGTAGGACAGAATTTGGCAGGATGACCACTCTCGGGTAGCTTTACTGTCGTCCTAATCTTTCTTCATTTGGCATTTGGAAAGTAAGACTCTAGCTTGGCTTTGCAGGGCTCACAGAACCTTATAAATTGCTTTCTGACCCGTTCTAGAGTAAAAGGCACCAACAAGGTTTTTTTTTTTATTGTAGCATGGTGGTTAGAGTCTGTATGCTAACTACCTCACTCTAACAGCAAGGCCAAATGTGTTTGGCACATTTCTATCGAGGGGTGGGGAAATAACTTTTTCACACCTGAAGATTGCATGTTTGATAACTTTGCACTCCAAAGTGCAGAAAATCAGGCAGAGTGCCATGACTTTTTCACAGCGCTGAATACTCATATTGAAAATTTAATTCATTATGTAAGGTCAGACAAAGCGAATATAACCATGATAACCATGGCGTCAGGTATAACACACAGAGAGAGAAAAGGCTTTGTAGCATATGTGTATGTGCCATCTTTTGCCTAACTCTGTGTGTCTCCTTCAGAATGACACATGACACAAGGTAATTGGCTGTGATTATGCTCCCGTTCAATTGTTTAAGCAGAACAAATTATAATGAGCTTGTAGAAATCAAACAAATTAGCTTGTTACTTGAATAGTTTACACTCAAGAACTCCAACAGCGCCCTAAGCTATGACACCTCAAGGATTTCTCTGGAACAATGGTGTATGTGTGCCTTGAAATGCACGTTACACCAATGGATGGATTCTTATTAGCATAACATGCAAGTCTCATCCAGTACCTAAATGAGGATAACTATATGTGGCCATATTACAAAACATGTATTTAGTAGATGTTCTTATCCAAAGTGACGAACAACACAAATTGCAAAAATAAAGGACAATAGCGCAAAAAGTCCTAAAGTACTGTTGTTAAACTCCAGTCCTGAATGGCCACAGTGTTTACAGGTTTTTGTCATTTCCTTTCTATCGGCAGCCATTTTAGGTTTTTAAAGCAGGAGCTTTGACTCTATGGCCAATGAGTGATTTAAATGAATTGAGCAAGTGCTGAAACACACTAAGAAACTAGCAGACGGTGCAGCCCTCCAGGATCTGAGTTCTGGCACCATTGTCCTTGATGGCAGTAAGGTCCCAATCATCAGAAGTGGTAACATATGGTTGGACCAGAACCTTGGAACGAACCTGTTGAAGAAAAACGACATCCACATCATACCATCATCATCAACAACAACACTCGCAAAAATAGAACAAGAACCAGCACGAGTGATACCGCTAGCGATGGACAGCTATGGCTAAGAATAAATGTTACACTGCTTTATTTTACATTACATTGCATTTTCGTCAGATTATTCAAAATAATGCTCATCCTACTGGTGATGTGGCTGCCGTTGCTACGTTAAATGTGACGTTTATTAGCGAATAAACCGTTTTTAGAGTGGCGGCACATATGAGGAGAGTACGCACTGTAGGGGAAGAGGACTTTGGTCCCCAAATCAACTGAGGACCCTACAGCCATGAGACAGGCGGGCAAACCCAACAGGACATTGAAGACCGCAGAAGAATAAAATGGATTGAAACTGAGCAGGCGTGTGAGGGAGGGAGAGAGAAAGAGCTGTACGTTGCGATTGCCATGTCTATCATGGATAATGGATGAAACAGTGTAGGGGCCTGGCAGTCCTGTTGGGGGGAGGGGTGAATGGGTGGGGGGTGGGTTGTGAGGTTAAACACTGGGAATGACTCTACAGACCCCCTCCAAGCCAATTATACACTGCACCTTGATGTCACAACGTTACACTTCTGTCATCCATCACAATTCCTTTATGAGCCACTCCCCCCCTTGAGCAAAGCCCCGCCCCTATTTCCAACCTCACCCCAAGTGCTAAATTTAGCCCAAACACCACTGACATCATCACCCACATTCTACAGAGCCATTTACAGTCGTGTTTGCATAGCAGGTCGTTACACCTCAACTTCAAGCCACCAGGCTACTAAAGAATACCGGAAATGAAACAGACAAGCTAATGTCAGATGGCATTCCTTCTACTACTTGTAGAACTTGGTGTTCCTTTGCGCGAAAAACAAGGCTTGGCCCATGTTAAGGTTGCTGCAGCTGGCCCCAAGGTCTTGTCTTCATTATGCTCTGACCGCTCTTCCTCATTTCTTATTCTACCTCCTTCTACTGTATCTATCTTTTTCTGTGCTCTAACTGTACTGTTATGACCCCCAAGTTTGCCCTATTGGTATGAAAGTGGTGTGCTAAATGCAAAATATATGACCCCTACTGCATGCACATACTGCTATTTGAATTACTACCACTGTAGGAGTAGTAATGCAAACCATATTAAACTGTAACATATTTTATTCGATGTTAGATCACAGCATATACATATTATGTATAAGTAATGAATTCTGGTATTTAATTTATGGTGAAACTTTATTTATCTTCTCTGTCAATGGGTGTTACATTTTTATTTTGGAGACCTTGAGGCGGCCATTATTAAGAAATGTGCTCGGGTGAGCGCCCTTCCTGAGCCTAACTCTGCAGTGTTGAACAGGAAGAGGTGCGTTGAGGTTTAGCTGAAGCATGGCTAATCGCTGACAGCATCTGTGAAATGGCTAATTGGCACAGCGTAGAGATCTCACAATGCACAAAGGGGGGTGGGGGGGGGTGGGGGTTGTGATTTCTCAGGCCCGATCACCGCCTCCGACAACATCTCTCACTCTCACTGGATGTGTCGATGCTCATATCGTTTGTAACGCCACATAAATTATTCAAGCAGAGACTGCCAGTGTGCACCAGCCCAGAAAAAGAGCGAAAATCTATTGTTTGTTGAGTCACTCATGAATGCAGAAACCACCTCTGTTCAAGGTATGAGTTTCAGGTTCAGTGAGTGATTTGGTTGTTGTGATCTGCCAGATTTCGTTTAAATTTAGGCATTTGGTGAACAATCTTATCCAGAGTTTTATATTTCTACACACAATTTCTACATCTGGATATTAACTGAATCAATTTAGGTCAAGTACGTTGCTGAAGGGTGCAACAGCAGTGCCCTACCAGGGAACTGAACCTGCAACCCTGCAACAATCCCAGCTTCCGAACCATTATGGTACATTGGTGTCATTTTATGCGATGTCATTGAAACAAAATAGGTTTGATGTGCACGAGTTGAGTTTAATTGTGTGTACATGAGTGTTTCAGGTGCACGAGTGTGCACGTACACATGCATGTGCACAAGTTTAAGTTATATCACACGTACAACCGAATATGACAAAAAATTCAGGGAAGAGATTGCATCATATTTCTGAGCCTGGAGATATGGCCACAGCTCTTAGTCTCCCTCGGCAAGGCCGAGTGCTCCCCTTGATCTTCATCCTCCTCTGGGATTGCGCTCAGGAGTTTTCCCATGTCCTGGAGACTGAAGACACACTCTGCTTTGATTTGAGTTCTGAGAAGCTTCCAGAAGGCCTGGCTCAGGCCGTTCAAAGACCCTTTAGAAGACATCGGCTAAACCAGCTCCGAAGCCTCCCCCCATCCCCCCTCCCAACACAGCGGGAGCCCCTTTTGAGGGGGGCATTATGATCTTATCCGGTCCATCCCAAGGGGTGGGGGTGGGGAGTGGGGGGGGGGTCTTAGAGATACAGGAAACAGGAAATGAAAAGCAGGAACTCACAAGACAGTTTACTGCCATACAGGACCTGCTGGGAATGTAAAAACGCATAATGTTTCAGTGTGCATAAATCTCTACATTTGACAGTTTGCTTTAAATCATTATTGACTAAAAACAAAATTCATCAACTCCCAAGAGTTACTTCATTAATCATTAGGTGGAGGAAATACTTCATTTACATGTATTTAAAACTTATATTACATATTTCAAAATGAAAGATGTAAAAGTTGATACCAATGCGTAAATTTGCATTGAAATAAAACCGTAGTTCCCTGGCTAATGACATGTAGCTTGTTAGCTATTTGCAAAAGACAATCCAGCTTGTGAGCCTGCTACAATACCAATTAGCTCATTAACAATTAAACAGAACTGGCACAACAGTCAGATTAGTTATAGTCAGGGCTCAAATTGAGGGGGGATGCGGGGGGATGCCATCCCCCTTGGAAAAAATTCTGACCCCATCCATTCCCCTTGAAGAAGTGTCTTCTCCCTTCCCATCCTCCTTGCTTTAACGGCATTACCCATGCAATTTACCACTTAATTGCAAAAAGATAAAACCTCAGCGATATTTAAATGTCAATCATACGTTATTTGATCTCCAGTTTGTGTTTTGTATTCTCTGTGCCTTTGTGGCTTTTGTTCCTTATTGCTTATTTTTTTAATTGGAGTCTGCAAATGTATACTTCTCATTGGCGAACGCAACTTCACCGTGAGTTTAGCTTTGGACGAGAATTGCGGATGCTACAGGTTAAAATTGTTAAGCGACTGGTTCAACAGTCTATTTTTTTGGAAAGAAGAAAATGACAGGTGAGAACCAGTTTCATATTTTATGAACATATAATAAATCCCTTATTTAACAAAACTTTGGCAACAGTTCAGCCAAAGTTTAATCTTGAATGAGACCATTGCAAATAGCTCACTTGTGAGCAAACAAACATGTGAGCTATCTAACATATTTATTTGCTTGAAATAACATGACTGATTGTAGATTCTAACAAGAGGGTGATGTTAAGCAGTGACTTGTATGCAGTTGTGATTGTGTAGGCTAGGTATGTTTTTGAAGTCCCGCGCTAGTAATATTGTTATTATAGAAAAAATAACATTGTAAATAATTGGATAGTTTTTGATAGTTTTTGTATTCATAAAATGAGTTACAAATACATTTTTTCTTTTTTTTTCTTCTTATGATTATGCATGAATATAAACAAATGTAGGCATATACCACCATCCTTCCATTCTGAGGTTGACCATCCCCCTTGAATTTTTTTTACAAATCGACCACTGTTTATAGTTGTTGCATCCAAAGTATTATTCACATTTAACAACTCCTTGAATTGGTTCACTCTCCGTTGTAAACTCAGCTGCCATTTTTTGAATCATAATTTGGAATGTTGTATGAACCACAGTGTCCTGTGGGATTTTCTTCTCTTTGAAAGAAAAATCCCTTATGTTCTCTGGTTGCTACCTAAGGAAGCAGCAGTCTACGGCACCCAGAAAATTAGACATGACTTAAAATGGCCGACAGATTCAGGACTTACCATGACTTAAAACGCAGCTTTTCTGAGGTAACCGACTTTGAAAATAGACACAGCCCAATTTGGAAAACCTCCGAGGATTTTCAAACTCTGAAACAGGAAAAAAAAAAACATCCAGCAACAAATGCTGTGTTAAGAATGTCACTGTCAAGTATGATTTTGTTTCATACAATATTAATTCTAAACATCAATAAGACCGAAAACACAACTGATTCATGATATCTTGTGTGGCTGTTATAAATAAACAGCTGAATATGATTGCTTACGGGGCAGCCTATAGCCTAGTGGCTAAGGTAAATGACTGGGACCCCAGAGGGCCCCAGTCCAGCCACAGCAAAAAAAAACACCACTGCTGTTGGGCCCTTGAGCAAGGCCCTTAACCCCACATTGCTCCCAGGGAGGATTGGTCCTTGGCTAGCCTGTAATCACCTGTAAGTTGCTTTGGATAAAAGCGTCAGCTAAATCAGGGGTCCCCAACCACTGGGCCGCGGACCAGTACCGGCCCGTGGATCATTTAGTACCAGGCCGCAAAAAAGAATAAAACATTTATATTTCATTAAATTAGTCCGTCAGGTATTTTATTTTGAAACAATGACCACTGTCCACGCTATTTATATTATTTACATTCAGCCGTAGAACCGTGCATTCGCATTTTACGCAAAGATGTGGTCCTGAAAAGCAAAATCACGTAATTCAAGTCTAATATCCCCATTTAAATGAATGGAAATGCTCGAGATGCGTTCTGCGGTCGCGTAACGTCCACTAATTTACTCGAATTCTTGATTTTAAGTTTGCGTAAAAAACTAATGCAGTCTATTATGCACTTTATTGTGTTTTGTTATGCGCGTGAGCCCTCCCCCCTCCCCCCCCGTCCGTGAAAAAATTGTCTTGCATGAAACCGGTCCATGTTGAAAAAAAGGTTGGGGACCGCTGAGCTAAATAATGATAATGTAATGTAATGTAATGTAATGTAATGCTTAACAGTACATTGTGCAACGTGGATGTCCAAAGCTAAAGCCCTCAAGATCTGATGAAGCCTTTGCTGGGTTTTTATGGCCTATAAATAGACTGTTATGTGATTGTAATGGGCTAGGCTAAACACCCTAAGTAGTTTCCTCAGACCATAAGGCTCCTAGATTAGCCTTAATGCACAATAATATCTGCACACACGCTAATCACAAATTCAGCAAGTATCTGCATAATTGTCGTAATTTCAGATATAATGACAGTAATTGTATACATATTCTACACAGCATGGCCATAAATGAAGACTATTCGAGCAAAAGTGAAGAATAAAATTGGCACATTCAATTTTCCGTAGACTTAAGAGTGTTGAAGACTGACGGCATCATGCTGGGGAAGAGAAATAATAGCCTGCCAAGTTTACTGCAATGTTTCATAGGCTGCAAAGTTCATAACTAGTTAACTATTAGCACAGTTAGTTTGGAAATGTTCCCACTACCTACTTGTCTGAAGCAGATAAACAAGCAGATTCAGTAAAGCATGCATAAACTAGTATTTATGTCAGCTTATCAACTTAATTGTCAGTAGTAATGAAAAATATATGTGTGATTGGCTTCATGAGACTGAAGCGGTCGATGCTAACTGAAGCAAGCAATGCTAACAGCCCAGCTGTTACACAATTAGACCTCTGCTCATTGATATTGAATGGATCTAGACATGGATGTTACTGTGACATTGCGCTCTATAAATTATGAATAGGCTTTACTCAATATTTGCCTGTGGTAATCCACTGTTATATTTTTGGCCAATGTTTTAAATTTTGAGTAATGCCTCTGGTCTGTGGAGGCTTGAAGGCACCAGGGAGACAGGAAGTTAGATGGCCAAAGATGGAGGGAAGGAATGGGTGGAGGATGGAGGGAAAGGCATTGAGGGAGAAATGAAGATTATTTCCATCTGGCAATCAGTGTTTAGCAGAGTCGCCTTCAACCGTCAGCGCAATTTCCTCCCACGTTCTCCCCGCTCCCACTCTCCGATTCCCGCTCTCTGTGCCACTTCAGAGGTTTGGCGCTGAGCGGCGAGGTTCCTGATTACGGTTTATGAATTATTATCTCATAAAGAGCACAGGATTTATCAATATAGAAAACTGTCAGTGATCCAAGGGATTTTTATAACATAATTTTCTTTGCCTTTTTTCCGACCGTTAATGGGAAAATTTGAATTTTTCATAGCCATGGGCCAAGCGAACGGTTTGGTCGAGCGTCTCCTCTGAGGGTGCGCGGTGAGATGGGCGGCGGGGCTCGGCGACTCCGCTTACGAGATGACCCGCATAGATACGTACGTCACAATTTCTCGAAACTTCACAAAACTACAGTTCCGCAAAAAACCTTCACGTGCTTCCTTTAAAAAAACGATGAAAAGAATGGTAATTTGTTGAAGTGTGTATCACCATTTACTGAAACACTCATGGACATCACAAACTAAATTATCTGCTCTTGAAGAGACGGGAAGGTGGATCCCTGTGAGACGAAGCGGCCACGTTCTCCATCAATCCTTCCCCCTCTCCCGAGGAACGGCTGAGACACGGGCCTGCGTTTCCAGGCACCTCTTATGACTCGTACCATAGAGCTCGTTCGCCGAAATGATGAGTCTGTTGTCTGGTCTCACTCCGCCAAGGTTAACTCGCGGGATATTGGAGAGCACTGTTCACCGGGGTGAGAACTAAATGTAATCACCTGCAAACAGCGGAATTTACATATAAATGAGAACTATTTTATAAATTAAAGTGCTTTTTTTTCCATCGCCTTCGAGTGTTGGATGAGTTTCCATCGCTCCCTTGTTCACGGGGTTGGAGTGGGGTTACGGGCATGGGGGGGGGTGGGTGGAGGTGGGGGGGTGTTGCGGGGGGAGGAAGTGCTGAACTAGTCTGATGTCATCGCTTTTGATTGATGTCAGGAATTATCTCACAGTGTGGTGGTGAAGGTTTTCTCAAGCCACCCTTTTAATATTTCATTACTGGCTGCCTGACGGGGTTCGAATAGTGATAAATATGCCCCAATCAAAACGAAAATCCCAAACCCTCTGGCCGCCACATAGATACATTTACATTCATTGTCAATTTATTTGTGTCCCCCCACTTTCTCTTGTCTTCCATTGCCGTATTAGCATTCAAAATATCCTCATTCCACCTACCTATCCAAATTCTTCAAATACCTGCACAGTCTTGCACATAACTTTGCTGGTCTGTTTCTTCAGTCTATTTCTTTTATTTATGTGTTCACCGCACAGTAAGTTGAAGGAAACCATCAGCTGGATTTACTGAGAACTAATATAGATGCATACCTCAAGCAAATGTTAGCCAGTAGCCAGTAGCTGACAATGCAAAAAAAAAAAAAAAAAAATGACGACCTGGCTTTTGCTCTCCCAACCAAGCTGTAATTTGAAATGGCTAAAATAAATATGTATATATTACAGAGAAAAAGCTATTAACTAAAAAATGAGACAGCTAGGCAATTGAGGACGCTTGCAAGGACTGTTTAAAGACCCGCTATAGCTGAATTTACTATCCTGAATGAACAAGCAACGTGCTCATAAAATCAAAGTAGGGACAGGTGGCCCAAGACTTACTAGTTGGAAATGTAGGTCCCCTTCATTAGCTTGGTAACTTTATAAACAGGATAGCTATGTTGAAATCTGCAATTATGCAAAAACGTCATGCTATGTAGGAGAATCGTTTCAGCACAAAGTTAGAAGAGTTTGATTACTTATGCATTCACAGACACATCAATTTTCTGAGTTGGATCACTGTGTGCTGAAATTTCCATACCACAGGATGTGATATATGGTTATAAAGCTGTGAATTAATTGTGCAACAGTCAACCAAAGAAAATCCAATGCATCAAAAAAAAAAAAAACATAAAAATGTGGTGTTATGGTTCTTGTAGTTTACAGAAGTAGGTATGTGTTTATTCCTGCTTTCCAGTGGACTACACATTAATTTTTTTTATAGGGGAGGTTTCCTATTTTGCTTTTATTTTGGATGTAATATGTGACTCCTTCAAACGTACCACACAAGGAGTTCACTTGGAAGTGGACCCAGACTGACCTTTTCTATTTCTTTTTCTTTTTTTGTAAATCTTCCTCAGGTGAGCCTGCCAGTTAGGCTGTCCCTGCAGTCTCTCCCGGCTGAAGAAGGAAACAGAAGCTGACAGCAATCCAAGGGGAAGAGCAGAGACGCTGTCCCAGACCCACACTTCTGTGTTGTGTCTGTATGTGTGTACGTGTGTCAGTGTGCTTTCGTGTATGTGTTTCTGTGTTTTGTGCATGTCTGTTTTCTTCTTCCTTATGTCTGCTGGCTGTCTGCGTGTCTGTATGTACTGTGCAGTTACAGTCTGCTGGGTGTGTGTGTGTGTGCGTGTGTGTGTGTGGCTGAACTGTGCTGTTACTATCTGCTGAGGGTGTGTGTTTGCGTGTGTGTGTGAGAGAATGGCTGAGCTGGTCTGACACAGGGAATTCTGCTCCAGAATTCGAAACACACAAAATCACCAGCGTTATAACATTTCATCTCCAAAACCGAAAGGCATCAATGAGAGAAAGCAAAACGGCGTAACGTCAGAGAGTTCCGAACAGAGAGCTTTGCAGGAGAGCTAGACGCAGCGTTTTTAGCTTTGCGCTGTTTGTTGTGCAGGCTGACGCCTCCTGCAATCGAAGGTGATTGATTAATTGCCTTTCCGCATGGAGGCGAACCTGTCTCTCTCCTGGCGGGATCGCTCCATCAATCAGCGACGGCTCCAACTGCGCACTGGGACCACGGTGTTCCCTCTCTCACCCGGCTCCTTCCTCTTCTCTGTTCCCTCTCTCGCTCAGCTACTTCCTATTCTCTCTCTCTCAGGTACTTCCCGTGTTAAATCAGGAGTAAACCTGTCCCTTAAACTTGGTCTCATATTGAAGTGGATGTCAGCAAAATGAGAAACCTTGGAGCCTGGATAAGAGCACCTGACCTGGTGATATTAGATAAAATAAACAAGTATCACATATGATATGTTGCATGTCATAATGTTTATGCCGCACCAGATATTAATTTTCAATCAACAGTGGCGATGTCTCCTATAGGCAATCTTAAAAGGCGCCTAAACAGTTTGTTGCCATTTTATTGTGATGCCCTGTGCATGTAAATACACAATGGCACAAGTTTTTAAACTTTTCACCTCTTTCGTTGCCCTCAATAAATTTTGCGCACCCACAAATGTGGGGAAATGGTGATTTTGTGAATGTTATCTGAAACTTGTCAACACTCGCCATGCTTTTGATGAGAACTTGAATGAAAACAATATAGATTAACATCTCAAATGGCACTGAAGAAACACATTTGACATTTGACATTTCACACACACATGGTATCTTATTGCGTTGATTGAAAGCTGGGAATTATTGTTAGAACTGAAAATGTCATATCCTGCTGGCTCCAAGCTTAGTGTTTGTTTGTTTCTCGATCATACACACAATCATTAAGATCATATTAGATCATATTAAAGTGTGACTGTAGTGAATGTAAATTAAACTGTGTTACTTTGTAGACCCTCTTAGAAGAAAAAGCTCTTTGTAGCAGCAACACATTCTGTGGTGCTGGCTGGTAATTTCCTTTAACGTGGTTTTTTACGTTTTCGCTTATTTCGAGGGTTTCAATTTCAGCTTGTTCGAATTCCCTCTGCTCAGTCTGGTGATTGGAAGATTATTTGAATCACCTGTGGTCTGCAGTGTGGGAGCTGGCTCTTAATTAGAGACTGATAGTAGATTCTAGTGCATTCTCCTGTAGCCAATCAGGGTGTGACGACACCCTTCCTTCTGGGCTTTTAAGGGGCAGCAGTTTGCAGCTCCAATGATCATTTACATCCGAACAACAGCCATTACAAGACCTCATGTTGGTTGTCGAATGTTTCTAGAGCCTCTAATCTTTATTGGAATCGCTTTGAGAGTTCTACTAAGATTTAATACCCGTTAAGGCAGGGCTTTTACTCGTTTTAGGGCCAGCTTTTTGTGTGCTTTATTGCTGGTTCATCTGCGTGTGGGCTGTAAAGGGGAGGTTCAGAGCAAACTGTTGGTTTGCCTCAATTCTGCCTGAGCCCTGTGGGATTTATTTTGTTTTATTTATCTGATTTTATGTGGGTGGAATCCGATTTTAAAATCATTGAAATCAGTGGTTGTGGTTTCAGTACCGCCACATAATGGGTGACCGCAAAGGGATGTTGCGCGCAAAGCTCACTCTGCTGAGTAATAAGATATAGCAGCCTAACCGTTTGTACTGATTTCGTGATTCTTTCTTGCCTGCATGCATGTGTGATTTCAAAAATTGTTTGAGTGCAGTGATTGGGTGGGTATTTTGTGAACGAGTAGAGGTCCATTGCGAGTGGAATTCAAAAGTGTTCCATTATCCTTCCAAAATGGAGGATCCAGACAGCTCTATGTCTGGATTTGAACTGTCACTTCACTGAGGTAATATAAGGGACCCTTAAATGTATCAGGAGTAGAACCTTCATTCTTCAAACATTCTGCTTTGATACTGACGTCTTAAAGGGGTTCTTAATGTTACCTCTGAATCAGGCTCAATGGAGAACCCTTGAGATATACCCAAATCAAAGAAGAACCTTTGAGGGTTCTCCCAGAGGGACCAAGAAGCCGTCAGGACCCCTTCCTCCTGTGTTTTGCTGATGTAGAGCGCGCACAAACAATCGCACACATGTTCACCAACTGTTTAATGTTTAGAACAAAACAAAAAAAAAAAATATCCCAGAAACGTCAGGAGACCAGCCCTTATACCTCATCGCTACATCAAAAACACAACACACCAGCAGGACAATTTTTTTTAGTCCTACAGACTGCCTGTGGAGAAGACTGGCTCCCAAGTGCTTCCTAAAAATAGCTCATGGCCTTTAATTGAATGTTGGCTGTGATCTGTGTCAAAATAGGGCTTATTAAACATATATAGTTATTTCTTGTTGAATTTTTTAAAATGTATCCTTGATGGCACTGATGAAAGAGAACAGTTATATTCCATTATCATGGCAAGGCCATTGATCTGCGTCCTGTAGATGAGATAAATAGACACGAAAGCTTAGCGCCATGGAAACCGCTACACAGCTTCATTTGTAGGCATGCTTCATTCCAGATAATGGTACTTATCCTGGTCATGGCCACATCTCGAGTAAGCTGTTTGCACCACTATTCAGTACAAAGGCTTCAGATTCACGTGTTAATTTAACCTTGACAATGGCGTGTACTGACGTTCATGATAAATCTGTGTGTTTGGGAAAGATGCTTGCTTTTGCTCCAACTCCCCTCTTTTTTTGTTTTGGATCATAACAGCACGGTGGTCGCGGAATGGAAAGAAGACATTGGCTCGTCACAAACCGCATTCAACGAATTATGCGAAACCGCAGAGAGGGTTTATAAAACCGTGTAGCGTCAAAGCGTACGACCCCGTTCCATTCGCCGCAAGTCACCACCGCATGTGAAAGGGAAGCTGTGTCTCGTACAGTATGTTCACACGTCAGTTCGCAGTTTTCAAGCCTACTGCGTGCGTTCTATAAAGGCACTGCCGGCTTGATGATCAGTGACTTTATTAAAGTACCTATGGGAGAAGCATATGCAGATACAAAGGTAGCGCTACATTCTGTTGATCCTGGACCGTGTGGATGGAGCCCACGTTCCCATATTGCCTTCCAGTGATAGATACAGGGACTTAGTAAATTGGAAAGGGGCCCCCGTAATTTATTTTTTTTTGCAAAAAAAAAAGCGGTGTTGCTGTGTTTTCTTCTATCCATAAATCACATTAAATCCATGCCTTTTATAACCAAGAGACAGAGATGTGCCTTGCAGTCACTTGCTGTAAAAATGCTAGTCGGGTTTATCATGATGGAGACCAAGCCGTTCAGATGTAAATTTATTTATTGTATCGGCCGTACATTCTGAAACATTTGCATACTTCTCTCAGTATTTTGTTTAACAGAGGGGTAGTCTATATATGTGATCAGTTACTCTTAGCTGGGTATTGCTTTTTTTATTATTAGGTTATGGTTATCACAGTAAGTTTACATGTCATAGTCGGGACACTGAAATATGAAGTTTAAAATTCAAATATTGGTGTGAGAATGGATGACTTAAAACTCTCATAACTTGTTCCTTTTTCTGAGATTCTAAAGACGCCTTCGACAGCTAGATGAAGTGTATCTGACCCACAGGTAATGGACTTTGAAAGCGTATGTGGCGGTGTGATTAGCCTCGGGGAGAAATTATGGTTAACAAATCCTTGTAACCAGCTTGTTCCGCTCCCAGAGTGAATAAGTGAATGTTTACAGACTCGATATCTGAACGTTACCTCAACATGTTAAACTGGCATTCAGAAAAATACATTTCCTGACAGCATGAATTTAGAAGTGGCCTGTTATTTAATCAAGGGTAGTACAGACATTAGTTCTTGTATTTTTTGGTACTTCATTTTTTTGGCTTGAAGTCCTAAGGGGCGGAGTCATGCCTGTCCATCATGGTGGAAGGAGGACCCCCAGAAAGACTGCCAGCCAATAGGAACCATTTACCATATAAGGGTATAAAAATTCCTATGTGGAACAACGGCTGGTGTATGAAAAATAAATAAATATGGTGATGTCGCACAAAGTCTCTGGCGCATAGAGGAGGGCTGCGTTCATTTTTTTTATGAAGAAAATCAAAGTCCTGCTGCTGAAGTGTCTCTCTCAGTTTGGCTCCTCATCAATATGAGTATTTTTTCTGCAAAATGATGTCCTTCTTTTTCTCCTTGTTGATTTTTTTTGAGCTTCCAGACACTAGTTTTTTGGCATGTGGTTTTGGCAGGAAAATAAAGAACGGATAAAGTATCGTTGATGGATGTTTTCTTGGATAAGAGAAGCTTAAAGGGCAGGTATGATCTCGAGTGTCTGACATGCTTTTGGAGGATTCGTTTGGATTCCCCTGCTTTGGTTCTGTGTTCAGTTGCTGAGCTGTCTACATAAGGCTGTAAAATCACTTTCTTATACATTTTGTCTGAAGTTTATAACACATGATAGCAAATCCATATATGTCATGCACATATAAACAGACATACACACACACACCTGGGGAGATATAGCACAAAGCTTGCTTAAATATATTTAAGTAAACATATATATTATGTTTTTTAACATGCTAAACTGATTTATGACTTGTTTCATAAACAGAAAGGACCAATTTTCTTGGTATAGCAAGGTTAGCGAGATAACCAGTGAACCTACATCATGGTACGCCTATCTGCATGCTTGCACACAATTGAACTGCTACATTTCCCTGATTGGTGTGTTTACAAGAGTCATCAGTCACATGACCCTATTCGCCAATTAAGCCCACACACCATGTTCCTGTCAGCCCTGTAAGTCTCTTCTGCTTTGGTTTCTGCAGGTATTTCTTCTGGTCTCTCTCACCCACATGTATTTGTCATTTTTCCTGAATTCATGCCCATTTCCTGTCTTCATTCTGATGGAAAGAAATTTAAAGGAATATGAGTTTTTTACTCATAATAACCTGCTCAGTGTTTGACAGAATCCAGAATTGTATCTCCCTTGTATCTCCCAGAATTGTATACCTGTCACTGATTAAAGAAGTGTACTTATTCTACGGTGTGATCATGTGAGCCAGGAAAACTCACCAGCATAAAAACAACAGATATGTATATATACGTTAGCATGTGCGTGTACGTGTGTGTATATGTATCTGAATATGATAGAGTGTGTATGAGTATGTGCACATGCATGTGTGTTTATATGTGTGTGTGTGAGTCTGTGTCTGTGTGCCCATATACATACATGTTTGCATGTATAATAAGCATCTTTCTTGTGTGTGTATGTGTGTGTGTACATACATATGTCTGTACATGCATACATTTTCAAGTATTTCTATTTTTCATTTCCAATTTACAGCACTTAAACACATATAATACGTCCTTGATATACATTCTCAGTTACATCATCAACTGTTTATTGATGCCCCCCCGGCCCTGCTGGATCTGAGTTCAGTCCTCGTCTCCCACCCCCTCAGGACTGGTCCCAGCGCTACCTCCTTTCTGCGGCTAGCTCAGGACCCGTACAGCTGGAAAACGCTGATAATTAATTAAAAAGCTGTCTCCTGCTCTTTACGCACTCAGCCGTACGTAGCGTTCGTTCGGGGCCCCTGTTGAAGCCCGGCCTTCCCGTGGCTAATTAAGGGCCTCCGCTCTCGTAGGTAACGGAGGAGAGGAGAGGGAGATGAGTGGAGCGTCCCCCCCCCACGAGCGGTCCTGCTTGCCAACGCTCCTCCGTGGGCGAGCTGTGCGCGGGAGTGTGGGATTCTGGGATTCTCTGTGAATACAAATGTGCTGGCATTCTGCCGACTCTCTCTGTGCTGCCATTCACTCTGCGGCCGGCTCCTTGCTGGCATTCGCTCCAGGGTCTAGAATCAATTGCTGGGTCTGAAATGAAGCGGGCGGTCTGAAATTGATCCTTCGGCTCTGAGATGGAGCATTCGGTCTAAAATCGATTGCTCGGTCCTTAAATCGATTGCTAGGGCCTGAAATCGAGTATCTGGTCTGAAATGGAGCCTGCATTGTGGGGATATTGCCGCTTGCAGGGCTTAAAAATGCAGCCCTCACCCTCCGCCACAGCACACTGAAACAAAGCCATTTTCTGCTGATTTCAGTGGTAACGGACACTAGCTAATCAGAAAAATCCTCTTGTTCTGGTCCTCAAGAGTGTCTCCGCCCTTCTGAATAAGATCTGTTGATCTCCATTGTGAAAGTTACGGCTTTGTTTGTGCACAGGAATGTTTTCAGTAATGTGCATTCATGTGCATTCACGTGAATGTAGAATGTCAATTCTTGATTTTGTAAGACTAAATCAAATGGAAGGGAGCGTGGTGTACATGAAAAATGATGGATTTTTTATTAAATCAACCATTTAGAAAACATAAGAGAAAAGAGAAAGTTTCCCCTACCTTGGCTGTGATTTACTTTCATTCCGGTTTCCTCCAAAAATCCATTTTCTCATGAAAATGATGACATCATCTCTGTCTCTGTCATGTGGGGCTTGCTCTGATCATGCCATATTTCTGGAAAAAGGTTCTTTTTCAAAATATCTGGATGTTCAATGTATGATTTGTCATTTCTGTTAAGTCTGTAGCCTCCTACGGTGTCATGTAGGACTGCAAGACTAACATGGTGGACATGACCTTTAACCTCTGAGTCATCATCAGAAACGTTTAGCCCTTGTGCTGAAGCAAAGCTGACAGCATCGCCATTATTTATTTATCAAGCATTTCTTTACACTGTGACGATAATTGGCTCGTTAAACATTTTTATTGATATTAACTTGTTTAGGGAACTATAGCATTTTGTATTTGGCCAGCATCATGAATAAGTAACACGGCGGGATACCAAAAAAAAACGTGCCGGATAGATTTCCATGTGCCGTATTTTTTGCTATTAGAGCTGGCGTACGCGTGTGCGGGAGAGGCTCCGGAGAACGAGGCCGGGCGGCTCGGCTGCCAGCGCTCATGCCGGATACTGCCGGAAAAAAAAACCGGGACAGGTTCTCATCCGTTGGAAACGGCTGTTTCCGAGACGGCGCTTCCGTTTTGCGTTTGCGGCGGGGAGCGAGCTGGGGCCCCGACTGCGCCGGTTTAAAGGCCTGCGATAATATTATGACAGCGCTGTCCCTGGGACTCACTGAGTCACCGCGCCCTGTCCTGGTGAAGGCTCGGGGGGGACGGTGATGGCTTATAGAGGCGGGAATGGAGTGGGGGTGGAGGTGGGTGGAGGGGGTGGAGGGAAAATTGTGCCGGTTGCGCCGTCCTGTTTTTGGTCACGGCTATAGTCCGTCCCCCAGCAGAGAGTGCTTCATCTCCTCCCTCAGTCCCTGAACTGAGCCTCCCGTCTCTCTGCTGACCGCTATGTGAATATTAATACTGATATTATGAATAATTAATTATATTAGTGATGTGGATGTTGGCTCGCCAATAAGATAAGGATTTTTCTTGTGGGAGATAAGTCGCTGTGTGGGTGCATTTGTATGCTGTATGTGTGTGCTTGTATGTGTGTGTGTGTGTGTGTGTGTGTGTGTTTCCTCTGGGTTGCTCCACTCCCAGTGCGTACACTGACACACAGTTTAATCTCTGTCCTTGAGTGTAATCTCTCCTGTATACACAGTGCTTCACTTTATCATTCAGGCAGCAGCAAGAAACTGAATGCAGTCAGAGTCTGAATGCAGACAGAACATATGCCTTCCCCTGAGAGTACACCAACACCGGGCCTGTGCCAGGGCACTGCACTACAACACCCACAATGCACCCCACTGTCTACACTGCACAACACCCATAATGCACTGCACAGTCTACACAATACAACATCCACGATTCTGCACTGTGAGCATTGCGCCACAACACCCACAATGCACTCCACTGTCTACACTGCACAACACCCATAATGCACTGCACAGTCTACACTGTACAACATCCATGATTCTGCACTGTGAGCACTGCACCACAATGCCCACAATGCACCACACCTCTGTGCTGCAGCATGACACCCATAATGCACTGCATAGTCTTCAATGAGCCATAACACCCACAATGCACCACACTGCACTGCACTACATATACTGAATGACAACACCTACACCACACTGCACTGTCTAATCCGCAAACTCTGCACTGTTGTCGGTCACAGCCATGGTCCTGCTTTATTCTCTAGCTATTTTCCTGCAGTCATGAGTCTGGCAGCGATCCAGCATTTATTGGCGGCCGCGGTAATGTACTTCCACATGACTGACCTCTGTTTACAGAGCCTATTTTAACAGCACAAACAATAGCAACCTGCCCATGCGTGCCGTTATTATCGGCTGCAAACGACACAGGCAGGTAACAAAGCGTTCCTCATTCGCCATCAAACAAACCGCTAGAAAAAAATGCGAAAATTGCGTTACGTTGTGACATTTATTTGGCATTTTGTGTGTTTTAATGAGCACTCCAGAGTAGAAAAATGCAAATGTGAATCTTTGCATTCCAGCCTATCAAATCAAAAATGTGTCAACCGTGATCTTTGGGGAACAGCTGTGATGGGAATGGACGGAGATGTTCTGAGTATTTATGCAAAGCGGATTTGAACTCACTCTTGGCTGTGAACAAAGCCTGCAGAGGTACATTTTTTATGCCTCCTTGTAGTATTTGTGGGCCATTTTTAAATTTTTTTATTTCTTTTTGACTGCTTTGAATTATTATTGAAATGAACTGTCCTCTCTGCCTGATGAACCCTGGTTCATTATGTAAGTCTATGGGGGCAGAGATTTATCTCAATATTCATCATTGTGGTACTATGGGGGTGGAGCCTAATCTCATTATTTATCTGTGTGTAAATATGGGGGTGGAGCTTAATCTCATTATTAATTCTTGTGGCACTATGTGGGTGGAGCCTAATGTCATTATGTGTCCTTACATGACTCTGGGGGTGGAGCCTAATCTCATTACTCATTCTCATCAAGCAAAAGGAACAGAACCTGATCTCACTGTCATCATGAAAGTATTGGGGCAGGGTCTTATGTCACTGTATGTAGTTCTACTCTCTCCTTTAACCTCAGTGAACTTTTAACTGTTAACCTTACTGTCCTCAAAATGGCCAGTGCAGTGACCCTTTCCTGCTGCTTCTCCAAGCAAATGTTCATGGCCCTTAGATCCAAAAGACAGGCTGACATTTAAATACAAGCCATATTCATTACTTACACTTCTGTAACCTAAAAAGAACTTCATGTTCACCCCGAAGCAACTTGGTGTGTTGCGCATGAAGTTGCTTTTCCATAGTTTAACTTGATTTGATCATCGTAAATGTAGTTTGTGTGTTTGACTCTGAGCATGCATTTTGTATGAGGGAGCTGTGAGGCAGTATGCCTCTGTTAACAGTGGTAGTCCAGCTCTAACGAGGCCTGATCAGAAGTATTTCACGTAATCAGATCAAGGCGGTGACGGGAAGGAATCCTGCGACCGTCCGCTCTTCTGAGAGGCTGGGGTCTTCAGGCGCATACAATGTGTTTTAGTACCGTTGTTTGTGCTAAACGACCATGCTGCTGTCCACGAACCTGCTCCGCTGCACTGTCCCCAAATAGAACACCCTTCTCTCTCACTGTTTACATTTGAAGAACAATACTCCTAAGGAAAACACCCTTCGCTCTCACTGTTTACATTTAAAGAACAATACTCCCAAAGAAAACACCTATCTCTCTCACTGTTTACATTTAAAGAACAATACTTCCAAACAAAACACCCATCTCTCTCACTGTTTACATTTAAAGAACAATACTCTCAAAGAAAACACCCTTCTCTCTCACTGTTTACATTTAAAGAACAATACTCCCAAAGAAAACACCCATCTCTCTCACTGTTTACATTTAAAGAACAATACTCCCGAACAAAACACCCATCTCTCTCACTGTTTACATTTAAAGAACAATACTACCAAATAGAACACCCTTCTCTCTCACTGTTTACATTTAAAGAACAATACTCCCAAACAAATCATCCATCTATCTCACTGTTTATATTGAAAGAACAATACTCCCAAACAAAACACCCATCTCTCTCACTGTTTACATTTAAAGAACAATACTACCAAATAGAACACCCTTCTCTCTCACTGTTTACATTTAAAGAACAATACTCCCAAACAAAACACCCATCTATCTCACTGTTGACATTTAAACAATAATACTCCCAAACAAAACACCCATCTATCTCACTGTTGACATTTAAACAATAATACTCCCAAACAAAACACCCATCTATCTCACTGTTGACATTTAAACAATAATACTCCCAAACAAAACACCCTTCTCTCATTCCATGCTTACATTTATATAGCAATTACAGTGAAAGCAAAAACATTTTGAGTCATGCCATGGGTCTCGTTTCAGTGGCTTAATTGCTGAAAAGAGGAAAAGTTGACCAACTCCTGACCATGCCAGTATGTACCATGGCCCATGCCAGTACATGCCATGGGCCCTACAGAGCAGCAGCTGGTTGGCTGATGGTTTTTCAGGAATCAGGGTTGTCCCCTGAACCATTATGCAAGTGTAGTCGACTTTTGTGAAAAATTAAGACATGGTGGAAGCATACTGGCTGAAGAAAAAAAAGAAGAATATGGAGTGCTTTTGTCCATGTGTACTCATTTTGACCCTTTAAATAACATTAGACAGGAAAGACAACACATTGCTATTACTTTGCTATTATCACTTTCCAGTTGCTTTGCTAACTGCTAACCATACTTTTACAGGTGCTTGGGTCACATTGGGTGAATTGGGTCTGAATTCAAACACCAGTCCAAGTGTATTCTGTCTTTAATGGATTAGACAGTAATGAGTTCTAACACTTCACTTGACAAGGCACTATGTGTCAGATGAGGTCATCTCACTTAAAAAAGGAAAACTTTCTCTTGAAACACAACGGAGAAAGCATACACCATTGTGGCTTGCTTGAATCCACTGTGAGATTTAGGTGTGATTTGCTTGATCAAGACAAAAAATTGTTCTATATCTTTGGTATAATAACATTCGAAATTGAAGCAGACAAAGAGGTTGACCATGCAGTACAAATTTGCAGCAATAACACTGAGGGACAGTAATTTCTGTCGTTCTCGCAGAGGCACATTGTGTCCTCAGGTTTATTGGCCGTGTCGTCGGGAATAGAAAGGACTCGCCATTCAGTCAAACGCCGCATTAATCCGGTGTGTGTAGTTACTTCTTTGTCAATGACTTGGCTTTCAATGCTGCAGCGCGAGGCTGAGATCGCATGGACAATGACTCCACGATCGCGTCCTCTGTGCTCTCTGGTATCAGGGACGTTCATATTTTTTACGCTTCGCGCTCGGTAAGCACAAGATCAGAGGAGCTTTATGCCAGGACATGAAATGTGTTACATACATACTTAAGTGTCGCCTGTGGGATAGTTTACGTGAGGACACAGCTAGGAACTCGCTCAAAGTGAAGATCAGGGGAATGTAATGCAGCGAAATGTTCCTGATTGTGGGAGTTCATAAGCACTGATCTCTATAGAATAAATGTCCCAAAATAGAGAAGGTATGTCTACCTACCGACACATTAGTGTATATTAACTTGAAGAGAATGTCTGTCTAGTAACACGAGTGTGGTAATCGAAAAGGTATATATATGTAAATGCGTATCCACAAATGTATGTTCACATTGAAAAGGTATGTCCATTTACCGACACACAAGAGTGTGTTAATCGAAAAAGTGTGTCTACCTTTCCCTCACGTAAGTGGGTGCTTAGGCGTGTTAGTTGTGCAATGCCATTCTATACCCTTGTCATGTCAAAGTTCTCAAGGTAAGACGGTTTTAATATGGTCGGTCTTTGGATGGGCTACATCAATGTTGTTTCTAGAAGAGGCGTTCATTTCCCAGTCGGGGGTGTTTCTCACAGGGCCATATACAGATCTGCTACAGTGATTGTGGCATTGTGTAGTATTAGAGGTGCTGTCCTTCCTACCATGAAAGATCTAAAGCCATTTCTTCAACCTTAACCTTTGTATCCTTGTTACATTCTTACAAAATCCATCTTTTTATGAATTGTCTCTAAATATTCCCCTTCGTCTGACTGGACGAATTGTACCCTAGATGTCATCTTCCATGTTTCTGATCGGATACGTAAAGTTAGCTTTGTCAGTAAACCTGTGGCTTGGTTCTATTTCAGTTTTTTTTTTTTTACATTTTGTGTTTCCTTGTTTTCTCCTGTCTCTGTGCCATGTGCCTGTTGGCTTCCCTCATGTCTTTGTCCCGCCCACTTGTTGTCACTTGATTGTTTGATTCATTGTTGGTGTCTTTGTTTCACCTGCCCATCAGCTCACCTATTCCCTGTTTCACCTTGTTAACAGTTGCATTTATATCCCTGGTGTTTCTTTGTTTGTTGTGAGTTTGTCACTGTTACTTTGTTTCCAGTCATGCTACAAGCCTTTTTCATGTTCTGACCTGCTTCTCCTGACTTTTGCCTGTTCACCTGTTTTACTGATTTTGGATCTTGATTTCTGCCTGATTGCTGTGTCTGCCTGATTATGACTTTTGCCTGTTTTCCCTACTGTGTTTTTGGATTGTGTTTTGGTGCTGGTTTTTGTGACATCCCAGTTTGACCTGTGCTTGCCTTGACCATGTTTTTTTTTGACTTTACATTTGGCTGAGATAAACATTGGTTTATTTTACTCTTGTCTGCGCCTGAATCCATACTGTATCCTGACAAGCTTTCCTTTTTACTCTTTCCTCAGGCTGTCACAGCAAATTAGAGTGGAATTTTAATTTTGCCTACCTGTGAAAATTCTGTGGATCAGAAACAGTCATCACGCCAAACTGACATTATCATGCAAAAATGAATAAAAGCCAGATAACCCGGCAGCTAATGCAAAAACAAGTAACCACCTAATGCAAAAACAAACTTGCATGATATTATTTTGTCCTGGTTTAATTAGTATGTTTTCTCTTCATAGAAGAGAATTTTTACTGACTCTGTGGAATCTTAGCACCCTTATTTAGTGCAGTTTTAGTGATAAAAGTTCTATGTGAGTATCCTGTGGAAATCCCCATATAGACCTTATAATTTCAACGTCATACCAGGGTATGTCGAACTAATGACACGAGTAAAACTACTTGGGCAAAACTACTTTTTTTTCTGGATGTAAGCCAATTCTCATGGCTGATGGCTTTTTCAAGTCTTAATTTTATTCCTACAATAACATAACCTCTCTTGGCTTTGTGAGAGGAAATCCATAGAGGTGGAATAGCAGGGCCTTCAGCCATGTAGAGGTGGCTGAAGTCACTCTGTTCTTTTTCTATCTGCCATTTTACTGCGTTTTCTATCCATACCTTTACAAAAGCACAATCCAAAACAGCTCAAGGTTTAACATCATTTTATAGTTTTATAGCCTATTATTGTCCTGAATCATATTATGTTATCAGCTTGTTTTAATCTCTTTTTAGCCTCCTTTACTTTATATACAAAATATTTCATACTTGTGTCATTGTGTTTTTTATAGTACACTGGATGTGGTTGCTTTTTATTTCTTTTTTGGTCTTCAACAGTAACCTGTGTCTTCGTTAATCATGGTTAAAATCAATCCAAATGGATCATGGTGTTTATATGGATTTCTTTTACTGGAAAATAAATGTCTTTTCGTACTATGGTAAGCCCAATGTGACGCCTGACATCTGTGAAGCTGGATGTCGGCTTCTTGTATCCTGTCAGCGCATATAATTGCTCTATGCAACTGAGCAGAACGGTAATATTGTGGTATCATGCCGAGTTATAAATAAATAAATAAGCAGATAAATAAAAATGCAAGTAGCTGAATGTACTGTATGAACCAGTCAGATTCTAATTGTCTGTGGAAATGAAATCATAAACGCCCACACCAGTTCCTCATCTGTTCCCCTGTAGGAAGGTAATATTAAAACCCAGTATACTGCCATGGAATGTTCCCATTATGTTACAGCAACATAGTGCCAAAAAAGAAATGTATGTGCAGAAGGGTGTGTGTGTGTGTGTGTGTGTGTACATGCACAGGGATGTAGTTAAGTGCATGCAAGTTCAGGGTGTGTATAGTGGTTTGTAAATGGTTGTGTGTTGTGGAATCTCTATTTATATCTGTGTTTATGTGAGTGCATGTGTATGTGTTTGTATATGTGTGCAAATGTGTGTGTGTGTGAGTGCATGTGTACATGTTTGTATATTCATGTGTGTGAATGTGTGTTTATGTGTTTGAATATGTGGCTGTGCATGTTTGTGTTTGCATATGTGCACGATTAAGTGTGAGTAAGTGAGTTTGTATATGCATGTGCATGTGTGTGTGTGCATATATGTTTCTGTTACTGTTGGCATGCAAAGATATAACTGGTCCTTCAGTGTTCTGGAAAGTGTACTTAAAATAATCTATAAAGGAAGTTCATGAGGGCTTTGTCTGGCAAGGATGCTGATTATTCTGAATGAGCATGCAGTTGTTATGGCGACCCGCAGCATCGCTAATTTAAACAAATGCTGCTCAGCGCAAGGTCAGGAACTGTGATTTTGACAACTATTTGTGTGTGTCTCGACCCCACGAAGCCTACTCTACACATAAGATCCATTTTATCATAGCAGATAATGACAACCAACTCATTTTTACTCCTTTTTTTTGCCTATATAGTTTTTTTCTTGTGCCTATATGATCTATATATACATATATTGTCTTGTACCTATATGAAATATATGGACATACAGACTACAGAGGCACAAAAAAGTATATGTACATTCTGTTTTCATCTCATTGGATTCAGCCTCAAGAGACCCAAATCTAAAGTTCTTTTTATGAGTAATTACAATGATTTTCAGCTGATAAAACAACTGAAAACATAAAGGAAACCTTACTACAGTACGAAAGTATTTCTGCAAGGAAAACTCATTTTTGGATGAATATGCATTCATAGAAATTCTGCACTATTCAACATGTCAAGGATATCTGCTCAATTTCAAACAAATTAGACTATATTATAAATACAGAACAATGTACTGTACATTCCTGAATTTATGACAAATACCTGAGTAACATAAATTAAAATGATGACTTAGTTTTAGATGAAATTTTTAGATTTATTCATAATTATTAAACAATTACCCCGGAAATCACAGGAAGATCGAGGTGTTTATTCAAAAATAAAACTTAAATGGACCCAAGTGAATATAAAAAAAATAGAACAATAAAATATAAGATAAATGTATTTTTTCAATTTCATCTGATTTTAAATGTTTGTCTTTCGTCTTGCTCTATTTTCTGGCGATAGGTTTTGCTGAACTGCTTTTTTAAAATAAAGTCCCCCGACTGCCATTAACATTTGGAGGTTTCTCTTTTATGACATGAAAGTTGCTAATTAACTCGCAGCTGCGTAAACAAAAGAGGAGAAAGGGGGCGGGCTGAGCTGCCCTGGGGCTGTAAACGTTTGAATGCAGGTGGTGAAAGACGCCATTCAGAGATCGTAGGAATGAAATATTCAGGCTCGCGTCGACCTGAAAAGATAACATGCAGCAACATGGAGATAATAACAATGATCCACAGCCTGTGGCTATTACATCTATTCACACGCTACACCTGATAAAAAGAGGCCACAAAGCCAGGGTTTGTTTTGTATACATGTTTGCGCCTGACACGTGTGGCAGGACTTAACAAAGAGAAGGCAAAAAAAACGGTACCAACTGGAGCTATGAGTTTCATACAAATCAGTGCTGGTTTATTTTAGAATCCGACCAGAGCGGCGACAAACTGCACCATCTCAAACGGAGCGAAAAGCTCTTTTGAATCCTGTTTAAAAGATCTTTTGAAACATGGTTTAAAGGGACCAGCGCTGCACGACTGCGTTGCCTTTGAAGGGCACGTACGTGTCTGAAACAGTAATATTTTAGCTGATTTGTTGGGTGGTTTTCTCTTTTCAAGATCATCAATGGGAACTTCTTAAAACTTTGGTTAACCAGTCATTAGTGCAACTGTGCTTAACTGCCTTTCTTAGCAAACTCTTTCAGTCAACTTCCCTCTCTGAATTGTAGCAGGAAGGGTACACCAAGTAATTGTGATTTGGCTGAAGTGGTCAAAAAAAGTATTTGAAACATACATTTAGAGATACATTCCTAGTATTTAAAAAAATATTTATTTTTGCTTACTTGGTAATTATGATTTGGCAAAGGTAGTGTAAAAAATGTGCTTTGGAAACATTTTTCGTTTTAAAAGAAAATTGTTGTCATTATTGCAGTTTATTTATTGTTTTTTTGTATTTGCTTACTTGGCCAGACATTGCCTGATAATTCAACACTTTTACTTTACTTTGGCGATACATTTCCAATAAAATCTCAGAGATACTGTTCAAACGTATGTAATTGGAAAATGTAGCAAAAATTGTCTGGATTAGCAGCATTCAAATTAAGTAGACATCAGGCAATAATTGTCATTTTTGGGGACTGTGTCTCTTTAAAAGCACATACCTAAGTATAATACAGCATGCAGACAGTGAGGAGGTCACTGAATCCCAGGGACTCTGTCTATGTCTCTGTTCTTTCCCATAGACCTCCAGAGCCGAAACAGAGGCGAGTATTCTGAGAGTGCGCTCTCGCAGTCTCGTTTTTATGATTCTGAATCATGTCATGATCCAGCTGAAAGCTCAATTGCTTCGCTTTTTATTTTTTCTTCTTCGCAATGTTAATTATTCAATTTCACATTCGTACAAAGTGGTTTTAACTTGTCCTTTTTAAAAAATGCCATCTAAGTTTTCCCTTCAAATACATCTTTTGTGGTGTTTTGCTCAAGAAGTAGCGGAAATGAACTTTCTCACACAAAGTTTTCCGTTGACTTTGGTGGTGTTATTCTGATCTGCTCTGTCCTTACAATGAGTACCTCAGCATCCTAATTAAATTAACCAATCAAATTGTCTTGCAGTGGAGAGCAGCCTTTTAATTGGCCGATTCCATATGAGTCAGGGTTTAACGGCCTATTAGCTCCAGCCGTCTGGGCTTGTGAAGCGTAATTCTCCAGTCATTCATCTCTGGATGAGATAGAGCTCAATTACGTTAGCTAACAATTCAGACTTGATCCTCGTAGTCTCAAAACATCCATCAAATATGATGGGCAAAATTTTGTCCAATGACAATATTTGTAAGCAGGAAACCTTTGATCCATTGAACAGATTTTCAGGTACAGGTTTGCCAAATATCCTGAATTAAGGCTAAATGAAGCTGAATGCTTTTGCCCTGCTCAGGAAAGAATATCAAAATGTTACGAGTAAGTCCAGATATACTGTATGTCGGTCTTTTGTCTGTAAGAGATTCGGCCCTTGGAGATGCTCAGTTTTACAAACCTTCCTTAATATGAAACTACACTTCACAGTTTTGCAATTTATGTAAGATTTAAATATTTTATCTGCCTGCACCTGGCTTCAAAACTATTTTAATACTCAAAGGCATTAAACAAATAGAGCGCTGACCTAATTTCTTGTTCTATCTTTCATGGAAGAAGTAGTCAACAGTCTGGTAGTTTGGGGAAGTGAGTGGGACTACAATCAGGCTTTAAAACAGGAACAGCGAGAGGGGAAAGAGGGGTGTTATGGGAGCAGCAGGGACATGAAGAGCAGGAAACGGGGGAAGCAGGGATAAAAGGAACTTTTAGCAGGAGCAGGTAGGCCATGAGGAGCAGGAACCAGGAGCACCAATGACCGAAGGGACCAAAACAAGAGCAGGAGGAACAGGAAACAGGGGCAACAGGGATAGGAGGAGCAGCAGTGGTTTTGGAAAAGTGATATGTGACACATGCACCCTTCTTGCACCCCAATACCACAAACCAGGGTAAATAAGAGATGAATTCCAATGGCAAATATCGTATACTTCATGTAAAGCTGGCTTTGCTTGTGATTATCATGTCCTGTTAAAACAGTAGTTTCCAGCTGTGTGATGTTTGTCCATGTTGATTACAGTGCCAAATGAGGACAGTGGCCCCATGGGGGTGGGGGTGGAGTTTAAACAGTGGATCACTCGTGTTGCACAATAGCGACCCCTCTGGCTAAAAGGATGCCTGCAGTCTTGGATCAGGAATTACACACACCGATCAGTGCAATTGCTGCGCAGCTTAGCTGGTGAATTGAAAAATATAAAGATATTGCAATTACAGAAACAGCACATGCTAAGGAGAAAATCACCTCGGAGACTCTGCAAGGGTGCAATGGTGCGCGAATACGATTGGCCGTTCAAAATTCCAGTGGAAACGTATGCTTCTTTCAAAGGTCTTTACATTTTTTCAGTTCTTTCTGCCTGTCGTCTGCACAGTCCAAAAGCAATCAGCTTTGAAAATATCCAATCTTCCCCCCGGCTTCAATTTGCGATAAAAGAGAGTTACGACCATCATGGCACACATACAGTCATGAATCGTTTAGCCAGAATATCTCCAGATATCATAAAACACCCTGGAGTCAGTCACTCTCCCAAAATCTGGTGTTCTTGCTCTAATTTGTGGAAAAGCCAAACTGCAGCTTTGCTCATAAGCACAGCTGTGGAGGCTGCAGTGGGTGGAAACAGAGACTTTCCCAACAGCTGCCCAGACATGGCAAGAGAAGAGATCAAAACTTCGGGAAACTTTCTCCAGATGGGCTTCCGTTTCCTGTATTTCATTTGTGTTGAATTTATACTTGGTTTTCATCTAAACATGGAATCTAAGCAAAACAAATAAACAAACGAAAAACAGAACGCTGGAGGGAACCTTTGACCTGTGACTCCAGGAAAGTGTAATGACTGCAGGTTCCTCTAGGGGGCAATAGCTCTACCATATTCACTTCCTTCCCAAGAGGATGTTAAAATACAGATTAATGCCTTGTTATTCAGCATGAGTTTTGGGTTATGTAAATGCAGTTTCTTTATGCATACATGTAAGTACTGCATAATGATAAAACAGGATTCCATCAATGAAACATTTTGATGAGGAATTTTAACTTAAGATATGCAACATATCATCTGATTATGGCATGTACTACAGTGGATGCATCAGTAACATTTCATTGGCTAATTTTAGTCACATGGTTCACTTTATGGCCCTCTGCATGAAACATGAAAAGCAGGCACGGTAAAAGAAAATAAAAGCGGCAAACAGCTGTGTTTTCTCCGTGATGTGTCAGTTTCAAGCTGTTGACTCATCAAACACCGTGCCGTGCTACGGGACCTGTCACAGAAATGAAGGAAAGGCAAAGTTGCTGAAATGTTTGGGGATTTCAAGGGGAGACGAGAAATATGGGGAGGTTTCACATGACATACGGATCTTTGAAGCTCTGCGAAAAATATCATAGGATAACAGAAGAAATAATCCTCTGCCATTTCTTTAAGTCTGCCCCAGTTAGGGTATTTAAATGTTAGCCTTGTTCGTACAACGCGATGACATTTTACATTCCGTCCATTTTCTGTTGTTCGCTGGTAGCAATTGGAGTGGAACTTCCAGGTTGATCTGGGAATTTAACCTGTAGCCTTTTGACATTTCAGCCGGAAGGATGGCTCAGGACCACAGACAGCTCCCTTGGCTTGGAGGCAGACTGCAAGGCCAAGGTTATAAGAGCTGTCCGGTTCAGAAACAGGGAACCAGCGCAGGAGCTGTCCGGTCCTGACACAGAGAACCAACACAGGAGCTGTCCGGTCCTGAAACAGGACAACCGCTCCAGTGCAAGAGCATGGAGCCTTCTGTTTGTCAGTGGAGCACACCAGCCTGCCACTAACTCGCACCACATATCTTCTGTTATTATCAGACTGGAGGAGGACTGTACACCTCCAGCACCCTAACACTACATACTGAGTAATGCACACCACCAGCTCGCCAACACTTCATAGTGACGACTGAATCACCCCTTTGCTGCATCTTATCTTCATATCCTTCCAGATCTGTGATATAAATGTGCCTCACTCCCCCAAAACAAAGGATGTAATCCAGGTAAACCAATTACAGTTAACCTCCATAGAACACAGATTTTTAAAATATAAATTATAAATTAAATAATTTTTATAGCTAAATTATACCTAAATTAACACCTTAAGTCACGCAAACTGTACACACAACACATGAAGGACATATAAAATAGAGTAATTAAATGAAACATTTATAAAAAAAAGAGAGAACAATTTCTTACCTTTATTTCTGTGTTAGTATTTACGAACCAAACCGCTTATGTCGAAACTAGGTTTTTTAAGTAATTTATGGGAGTGTGTCGTAATCACGAAACGACGCACTCCCATAAATAACTTAAACCTAGTTTCGATCTAATCACGTAACTCAAGACCGTCGTAACCCAAAGACCTCCTGTATTTTAAACCGAAATTATTTCAAAACATTCATTCATACATTTACACAACAATCAATTCATTCATACAATGAAAAAATTAATTACGGTTTGACCATGATGCCCAGAACATCAAAGCAGCCTTATTTAATAAGGTCATTTAGCAGTCTCATGACTTTTATTTAACGATAGATAAACAGTGGATATACGGCGAGTGGGCTTTTTCTTTCCTGGGAATTGACCTGAGTCATGTGTGTGGGTTAGCACCGGTCGTCTCTTGCCAGGTCATTAATGCTTAATGACTCTCGCAATGTCATGAAACAAACATACTGCGTGTGTTATGATCCGCCGTTGGTGAGTTGCAACATGAAACACGCAAAACCAGATATTAGCAACAGAAAACTGACTCATTGAGAAAAACAAGAAGAACTTGCATAGTTATGAATAAACACAAGCATGGGCATCAAAGAACTCCAAAAGTAGCTGCAGAGTGACCCCTCTCAGCCAAAACAGGTATCCTTATATGTTTTACAGGTGCCTTCAAGCCTATAATCAAAGAAACAACATGAAGGCAAGCGCACCAACAATCTGCTACTGGGAGCACCCGAAAGGCCGGGAACTTGACACCCCACTATTAATTCATGACAGCTGTCACCAAAACATAAAAACGAACAAAAGGAATACAATACATAAATAGAAATGGAATGGGGTCTTGCCTGAAAATCCACTGGAGCTCCTGTCTCCCACCCAAAGCTACCCTCCATTTTCAACACGGGAAGCAAAGCTGGAGGGATAGAAAATAAGACAGAGGGAAAGACACCAGCTGACAGATTTACTTGAGCCAGCCGCAACAATCGCCATGAGGTGACACAAATAAACGAATCAGCCCACATTCTAACAAGGCGCCAAACATGCCAACAGAACCTGATCAATAAAATAAAATAATTTCAAATAAAATACAGTGTAAATGCTTACACGCATCTGAAAATCGTACATTCAGGAAATAAAAATAAAAAAAAAACAGAATAATAAAGAAAATCCACGTCCTTAAAATCAGTCAGTCGGGCTCAGCCATTTTATCAGATTCAAAATGCAAAAACATCCAAGTACAAAATGAATGTAGATTGTGTCTTAGCATGGGAGAGTATCTCAAGCTTATGGGTCCGTTATGTTCGACCCCAGTGAGAAACTCTTTGATTTGCCTTCCGCATGTGGCTTAAAAACACTATGGGATTATGGTCTGAGCTAACCCCGATTGGGCAGGGAGAAGAGCCGCCATACACTTCCAAGCATTGAACAGTAGAGACTAGAATGAAAGCTTCCTTCTCAGTGGTTCAATACGGTCAGCGCTGCTGAGTGAACATCTTCGAGAAGAACCACAATGGGTGTTCTGTGCCGCTGGAACTGTCCTGGAGGAGGACCACACCTACCACAAGGTCATGTACTGCAAACAAAAGCCTTTAAGAAATCAGGAGCAAACAAACAGGGGCAGTGACTTCACATTCTCGAATGCGTGTAGGCTGGCTTCGGAGCCGCGGAAATCAACCTTGGGACGAAGAAGATCAGTCGGAGGTGACGCAGCTGCAGAGAAATATTCACGAAAACTCTCGATAGTTGAACAAATCACATTCCTTCCATCTAGATCATCATGTGGCTACCGCCGCCATCGTTGAGAAAATATCCCTGGTCCACCAGCTTGATTTCCTGATCAGAATGAAGAGATTCAAATAAAGAAGCAACAGCTGGTTAGGCTCACGTGAAACAAGTCTTACAATCTTACTTACATTCTTATTTTTTCCTGGGTTTGGGACGCAAGAAAAGAATCAGAATTCATGTCAGACATATTTATTCATTTATGTATTAACCTTTATTTAACCAGGCAAAAAACCCTTGAGGTGAAAAACCTCTTTTGCAAGGGTTTCCTGGTAAAAAGGTCAGCAGGACAGTAAAACAGTGGCATGTACAAACAACAGTTACGACGCAATAAATACAACATGAAATCACAATCATTCAAATCTTAAAGCAAATACAGCTGTCACACATATAGCGCTCAGACATCTCACAATGGTTTGAAAAAAAAAACGAGTCACTGAGGTCAACAGGGTCGTCTTTCTCTGCACTCGTACCTTTGCCGTGGCACGTACAAGTAACCGCACATGCTGGAAAAACAGCAGGTCGCTGTCACCTGGACCACATAAATGAAATGTAGAGGAACATCAGCAAAGCCCATTTTTATATTTAACCTTCATTTAACCCCCGTTAGTCTCTTGAGATTTAAAATCTGTTCTGCAAGAGAGACCTGGCCAAGAAAACAGCTGAAATACCCGTTACAGAAAATGACTCACATAAAACACATAATTGACAAATATAATACTTTTAAACTTAAAGGAGATACCCAGATAAAAATAAGTCATCTTTCTGGACCTCGAACCAGGACACAAGAGAAACGTCACAATCACTTAAATATATTATTTAATGATATTTGTTATTATATATTATATATAACTGTATTGCTTATTTAACTTCGCCATAAAGAATGGAACCAGACAAAAGCAGCAGCATTTCAGATGAACAGGTGCAAACAGCGACTCCAGCTGTGAGGACAAAGTGGGGTTTTTTTTCCCACATGTCTCAGAAGTGAAAGAAAATTTATTTTTGAACTGTAAGTGAAAAACATTCAAGAAACATTTTTATTGTGATCTGCGATTTGACAGCGAAAGCCCTCACAAAGCACTTTTGTGAAGAAGGCCCAGGTTACTGTGCTTTGCTATCTCATTTCTAATAATTGTACATCTTGTATTTTCATTTTCATTTTCAACTAATAATTATGAATGCAATAACAACAACCACAATTATAATATGCCCTTCCCCTCGACATCCGAAGGACCACAATGAAAATATGCTTTTGTAGCTGTCTTGTGTTATCCATGATCATTTTAAGATAGAGTTTTACTTGAATTATTATTATTATTGTTGTTGTTGTTGTTGTTACTAAGGCCAGGGTTTACTGTAAAGCATGTTGTGGCAAATGTTTGTGAAATGCGAATAATCCAAATAAATAAAGTTGATTGATGATGCTGATTATCATAGTGATGATTATTATGATTATGATTGTGATTATGATTATGATTATGATTATTATTATTATTATTATGCTGGACACCAGGCACTGAAAGGATTAGCTCTGTGTCCTGAGAGATGGGGTGAAGGCAGGACTGGGCTGGACGTGTGAGCCCAGCCTGTGACTTCAAGCCGACGGCTTGATTGCAGCACGGCGAGAGATAGAGATATTTTCCTTTCAATCTGGCGTAGTGAAAAGGGGCAGAAAATTCACAGAGTTGCGCGATTACATGCCTCTCTCCACACATTATGTCAAAGTTGCCTTTTTTTTCTGTGAGACGTTATGATAACGCTGTCTGGGGATGTTTAAACTTCTGGAGTGTGGCACAGTATGTGTTTGTGTGGAGCTCCCTGCCAGCTGGAGAGATGAGATATAATTTGCCAGAAATTTTTTGCTGTAGCCTGCCAAAAGAAAAAAGTGGTTATGATAAAACTGTGCCATTCAGCTGATCTAGATTGAATCTGTTAAGTATTCCAATATGGGATGGATGAATCATTTAATGTACTATATGAAAGCAATGCAAAAATGGCTATAAGTTATCAATGTAGCCCTGGACCAGTTTTCACCTATACCCCTTTCAAGGTGAAACTTCATAATTCCTTTCACATTTTTAAATAACTGTCAAATTGAGCTGGGCCTGTGATGTGATGAAGTGATTTCAGATCAGCCATATGCTTAAGACTCTGGCACTAGTCTTGTTGCCCTTCTCTGTACCTCTTGGAGTGCAGGTCAGCTACCATAATTCTCCACAGATTGTTCTTTTCTCTGTTGCTAAGAAATAGTCTTGTTCGTTCTTTGTCTTTTAATTTTATTTGTAGCATTCCTTCCATTCTCTTCTTCCTGCATGCTGGTATCGGTCCTGTCTTAAGATATTTGCTAAAACTTTCAGTAAAACCTTCAAACATGAATGCCAGAGTGAGTATGATAAACTCTTGGTCTAGAAATGAAGGTGAGATGGTAGCTGTCGTCGTTGTTGTTTTGAAGATGTATGTGAATGCAATGAAAAATGTAAGGCACCTGCCGTTGAAAAAGTTACTACGTATGACAGGAAATTTGATAAGCCCCCTGCAACCTAGTTGCAACCTAGTGATTTCCACTTGTACCATGTTGGTACGAGTCTGTTTTTCTTTTAGTGCAACATAAGGTATAATAATATAATAATTAGCCCTACACAATACCCTCTTAGTCAAACACAAACTGGATAGATGGGAACAGCTGCAAAACTAAAGACTAAACAATGAAAGAAACTGTTTACAGCATAATAAAGAGGGTGCATATTTATATATACGTTTATGGTAGTTGTAGATGCTGGGGAAATTGGAAGTGGATCGGACTGTGAATGCCCCTGTCTGTGAAGGTGTGTATACTCCCAGGTATAGATTTCTTTACTCGTGGAAACCCTGTCTGTTAGTCGGGTTGACCCAGGTCACAGAACTACAGGCGTAGGGGGAAGAGGGTCCTGGTAGAACCAATAGGCAGGGCCGGCCCGACGCATAAGCGAACTCAGCACCTGCTTGGCCACCAGAGGGCATCCAAGAGCACTTATAATGTCCCACAAGGCAGTGGTGGGCCCCCAAATGAAATTCTGCTTTGGGCCCCTTAAAGGATTGGGTTGGCCCTGTCAATAGGCTAATCCTTCCATCCCTACACAAGCCATCAGACATACGTCCCCTGTCACTGTCTTGTTTCAAATTCATTCTGGCTTTTTTTCGCTTGCCTATCCATTGCACAAGTCAGCCCAATATGAAACATAAAAGATAAAAAGAATATTATTTGTCTTTTTTTTCTCTGTGAGGTAGTAAATAAGTAACTGGCCCATTTTACACTTTACTCTGTCTTATATTTACACTTCCACACAAATTGTTTTATTAAAATGTCAAATAGCTCAGCTGGATTTGGCAAGAAAACAGAGTTTTTAAGCTCAATGTTTTTCTTCACCATTTCTTCACAGTTCCTGGCACAATAGAAATAAACACCTGAATATGTAATATATTCCCTGTCAGACCTAGGGCTTTGCCTAGTGGCTAGACTGTCAATACATGTTTAATGAATACCTATATGTGTATATTGTTTGTTTACTTCTAGGCAGATAAACCAGACTCAGGGCCAATTTACTGTCTTCCCATCATCCTCTGTATCCACTTGTGACCTGTCAAGTTTGCTGCACCTGTGATGATAAAAAAAAAAAATAAGGAAGAAACACAGTTTTTTTAATGGGGGTGCTGGATATTGAAGAAGACAAGGTCAAGAAGAACTTTGAATACCCACTTTGCCGAAAATCATTTCCAAACCCTAATAACAATGTAGGAGCAAGGAAAGTGTGGAATTGTCCCTTTCTTTCATAAATGGTTGCCGCATCTGAAACCATGCAATGGCTTCATCAAGGTTCAATCGTGAACCTTGACTATCCAGTATGGCTGACGGTCTTCTGCATGAGCTGAGGAATCTCGGTTGACAGGACGGATCTGAAGCAGGTTTTTTCCGTTTTCTCCAGTGCGGCTTAAGTTTGCTCGCCTGGAGGAGGTGTGCCATCTGAGATCAGAGACTATAACTAATAAGCCATCGCCTAGCAACCGTGAGCCGGTGTTAGCCTTGATACCGTGGCGGAGTGTTTTTTTTTAAAGGGGGCTATTGTTGAGGAGATACACCTAGGATTCTGTATTCAGGAAACCGTTGTAGCTTCATGGTACTGACACACCAGACCGGCCGCCGATGTAAATTCGGCTTGATTTTGTGAGCGCGCAAGCTTGCGGTGCCGCGTGTACACGAGCGCGTGTTCGGACTGTCGATGAAGCCGTTTCGGTCAGGGAGGCCACACATCCAGACGTACACTCAAGCTCGCTTTTGGCGTCGCTGAGCACACTGGAGAGGAATGTAGCGACCTGCCAATCTCTCTCCGCTGAGCGAGCCGTGGTTTTGCTCCAGCTAAGAGCATCTCTGAATGCCAGCTCGTTTCCGAAGCACACGGCCACTTGCCAAGAGGCACTCCTGGATCAGAGATTGGGGACAGCGCTTCTGCAGTCTCTACAAAAAACAAACTCTTCCACATCAGCCAATGTACAACAATAACCTTGGGCTGACACAGGGAGCTACAGGTCTTTGAACAACTCACTTTTTATTTTAGCCTAAGGAACTAAGATTTGACTTTTTCTATTTGGGTCTAAGAGTTAAATACTTATTAAGAGACGACAGTTGTGAAATACAAATCAAACCCTGGCTCGTTTGAAATCCACCCCAGGTGAGTCTGTCAGAGAGTGTGGCTGTTGCTGTCCAAGGTCCTGAAGTCCCCCCAGGCTGAGGGAGGGAATGGAATAGCTGATGACAGCCATCTCTGCTCCTCCCTCCACTCCTCACAGTGGCAGAGAAACTAGGATTCAATCACCATTTGCAGCGAAATCAAAACACACACACACACAAAATGTAAATCTTTTTTATGCTTCACAAGCACAGTTGGGACATTCAGACTGCTGTGTTTTCAACTGAAATGACACAAGCACTCGGTTTGATTGGTTGGTCGAAATCTTACGGCAGTCCATCATGCCAGTAAAGGTTATGAGAAACTGCATTGAGTTAAAAACCCATTATGGGTAACACAGACTTCCTGTCTGTACAGAACAGCCCCAGATACAATCAGCTTACCAAACTAAAGACCAAAAGAGAGAGAGGGGTCAATTTGCCCTGTGGTCTAAATCTGCCTACCACCATATGGTGAATGAGACAACAAAAAGTCTTCCAAATTTTTATTTTTTCCCCATATAGTAATCCTCACACCCACGCCACACTGCTCTTGCGATTATGTGTCCCCAGAACCTTCTTATCCACCAAAGCCACTAAAAATAGGCTGTTCGAAAAAAAAAACACTTAAAAAATATTCCATTTAATTTCAAGTATGCACTTACTGCTTTGGAATGCAGACAGGAAAGGTTCTGGGGTCGGAGACTGTCTGACACCGTAGGATGAACAGGGGGAAAAATGCTTAAAAATTGTATTATTTTTCTCATATTTCACCTTCCATCTCTATATATGTAAGCCCTGCACCCGGGCCATGAAGGTTTTGGATCTTTTGTAGGATTTTATCCATATAGTGTCCAATAAGAGGTGATTCAGAATCTGCTAAAAATCTTACATTTCATTTCCAGAATGCTTTTGCTATCTCAGGATATAGATAGAAATAGCACTTTGGATCATATAGAATGCTGTTCTATCTAAAGGGCTTATATTGAAAATATGCTTCGTACAAAAGTTCCTGCAGACATGCATATTTGAGGCTATTATCATACTTCATGCCCAAATGAGAGAATAATGTAGGTAAATACATAGACAATTTCAGATTCACACTGACACGCATACCTGCATGGACACACACACTCACACACACACACGAAAACACACTTCCAATACCAGAGAGCTGGTGACACAGAACCAGGGTTGGCTTCCACTTGGCAAAGTTGGCCACTGACATCAAAATTAGCAAAGATGTAGGCATTTAATCACTGGCACTAAACCAGGGATGTTGTCAGACTTTTAGCACTACTGGGGCACAGACCCCCAGCGCCCACATCCTCACACTTGCAATTCATGATACATTTTTTTAATAACTAGTTATTTTTCATGATCATTTACTGGGGCGTGACAAATTATTGCTGGGGCACGCGCCCCAGTAAATAGGGTCTGGTGACACCCCTGCCCTAAACCTTCTGTGGGGAAGATAATAATTGAGGAGAAAAGCAAACAAAAATAAGCCGAACCTGGACTGCATTAATTATTTAATTATTTATTAATAATTAGCCAGTTATTTAAAGAATTAATTATTGTAGACCTTAAACATGTGTTCGACAATGTTAATTCATCAAGTGATTGACAAAATGAAAGAAACCAGCATACACAGGGGTCCCGTAGGACTGAATTTGACAACCTCCGTCACTGAAGTCAAATTAATATATCCTGCATATATTAACAATATGCATGTGAAACACGTTGTATGAACACATCAGCATTTCTAATACTTTTCAATGACAGGCACATCAATAAACTCCAAGAGATAACGAGTGGAAAAATAAGGGTTAAAAGTAAATCTCAAATACAAATAAAAGTCAATGGGACCACAGTTTTCCAGCCAGTTTTCTCTCGTCGTGCCCAGCGATGGGTGGAGCTCCACTTCGTTTTGAGAACATAAGCCCAAACATCGGTCTGTGAGCGTTGCCAGAGAGAGGACAGAATGCTAATATAAGCCCAAACAATGGGCTACCAGCATACCAGTGCAGGGACAGAATGCTAATTTTCCACGCGGTTTGGCAGCCATGATATCTATACTTAATTGCCGCACATAAAATGCCTTAATTAGTGTGAATAACACAGAAGGTTTGGCCCAGTGTTCCAATGAGAAATAATCCCTTCAGCCACCGGTTGTACGGAAGCGCAGTCAGACATAAATGTTGTAATTAAGGAGATTTAATGTTCTCTTTTATGTGGCGTGGCAATAGAACATATGGCACATGTATCTTAAAGCAGGAGATGCTAGCAGAAATGACAAGGGGTTAGCCATTTATAGCCATTTTATCCTCTTATTTGATGCGTTTATATGGCTCTGCTCTTAGCACCTCAGACAGAGGTGTGGTAAGGGTAAAAGCACAGTCTGTACGGTTTGCCTAAAATCCTCCCTAACTGTCAAGCATACTGTCATACTCACTGGTATGTACAAACATATCGTTCATGCATCCATAATACTCACTGGTATGTACAAACATATCGTTCATGCATCCACACTCTGATGTGCGCGCGCACACACACACACACACACATAACACACACGATAGTTCATGCACACAAACAAATGTACACACACACACACACACACACACTCAATCTTACTCCACATGAATACACACACATATTCACACCCACACACACACACGCACGCAGACACTCATCTGCGCACACACACACACACGCTCACACATACACACACATGCTCACATACACTCATGTACACACACACACACACACACACAAATTGACCTCTGTAACCAAGATTACAGTAAAATGTATATAAAATGTATATATTACATAACGATGAAATGAGTCCCCTGCATATATGAGCGAGGCTCTTCATATGGGAGACGAGAACAGAAAAGCACATTCCTCTCAGGCCGATAAAGGAGCTGATTAAAAACAGGCAGACAAAGCTTCTGTAATCTCTGTTAGCAAACACGAGCTTCCTGTCCATGAGCACAGTGCCCTTCGCCTGCTAATCTCAGCCACTGGCCGCACTATAAAACCACTTAGAAAATGGGCTTTCATTTGATTCCCCTCCAAGCGCAATGCTTCGGGAGTCTGAGGGGACCCTTGAACAGGACCTCAAAAGGCAGCGGCGGGGAAAGCTAACTCACATATAAATCAAACGGGCACAGTGTCCACACACCTCTGTTAGGAACCGAAAACAGCTACACACACTCTGAACAGATAAGCCACAAGGAAGCATAAATGTTGTGTGTGTGTGTGTTTTGTACATGTGGTGCATGTGTGAAAGTGTGTGCGTGAGAGAGAGTGATTGTGCTTTTATGAGTGTATGTATGTTTGTGAGTGTGTGTGTGAGAGTGTGTGTGTGTGTGTGTGAGTGTATGTGTGTATGCATATGTACAGTTAAAATTTCCCCTCTTTATGCTCACCTGAGCTCATATTTCTGCTTCAGGCAGTTTGTCTGCAGTTGGCAGCCTTCACCACTAGGTGGTGTTAGTGGGCACAAGCGGCACATATTATAGCATATGTGGGAGGTTCTCTTCGTGAAAGGTCAGTGTATGTTTTTCCAGGGTTTATTTCAACCAATTATCTGAGCTCAATGTGAATCAGTGCTGGTTCTTTGGTTAGGTCACTGCTTCCCAAAGTTTTTACAAACCATGCTGTAAATTTATAATTAAGCTTTTCTCATTGCACCGCAAACCCTGAATGCCCTTTTAAGATAAAAATGACACCATATAAATTTATGTTGTTGAGTGTATTTTAATGAAGTGACATTAATATGGAGTTACAACTTCTTAAAATGAAAAACCTGCATTGTAAATCACTCATGCAAAGGGTTATGAATTTTTATTGAGTCTTTTGATCAATGTCTTTTGTGACTGTGAAAATCTTTGATGCAAAACATTACAATTACAGATCAATATGTATGTTGAAATAATACATAATTACACATTATATTAGTGAGTGTAAATGGTCATTTACATGTTTTTGCATTGTTCAAAACATAAAACAATATTTTATTTTAATAAGGAAAACAAAAACATAGCTGCAGGTATGGAGGTGTGTCACTGGGTTTTTTAGAGGGATAGATGGATGTCTTTAAACAGCACTATTTATGGATCTGGCTATGTCAGGAGATCAAAGGAGACCAGCTTGGAAAGACAGACGGACAGACAGACACGGCCTTCTCCTGTTTTTCACCCACATCAAGGAAAGCCAGCTCACGCAGTAACAGAGCTACAACAGCGACACACCAGGGTCCAGATTTATCAAAGCCTTTAGCGCACATTAAATATTTTTGCCCACACAATTTCAGTGACATGATCTGTGATTTGAGCAATCAAACTACCTCAACCAATCATATGCTCCCTTAGTCATTTTGCTCCAGCAAAACCGTTTCGCTTGCAGTAAATGCTTTGGTAAATTGGACCGTAATGGTGCAGTTTAAGACAGTCGCACATTCCTGTCCCACAAGCAGCCAAAACTCATCGAGTACATTTTTCCAAACTTTAAATTGGTTTCCCCAGCAGAATTCGCCCCATCATTCGCTCTTCAGTACTTCAGTTAAGCTGGCTGAAACTAACAGTTTCGAGCAACGGATCTTCCTTCGCTTTTGCTATTAGCTCAGCGACCAAGAAGCCTGAGTTTTGTTAGAAATGCATACCCAGCCAAGAATAAATGTTCCCAAAAAATTAGGAAAAATTTAGGTTGTACTTTCATTGGAATTATAATGGTTTAAAAAAATTACATTCTTCCCAACACATTTCATCAAGGTCACAAAACAACATTCCAGGTAAATAACATTAAAGGAACACAAACGAAACATCTGGACAATTTACATCCTGCCAACATTTTTTCTTAACATTCTGAGAACGTTTTTATCCGGGCACCCACAGCATTATTTGCTAAGGCTACTTAACATTTTCTTTTTTTTACTTTCACAGGTACTTATCCATTACTTGCATATGTTTTTAATGTCTTTGCTGGGTACAGAGGGGTGTATTGTGTCAAAATTTCTCATTGGACAGGACCTTACGGTGTGGGATATGTACATGGGCCACCCATGTGAAACGCAAGGCAGGTGGCTTTCACTTTGCGGCCTGATTCTAAGTTTTTTGGATTGGTGGGGGTTCCGACTCTGACTCAGTCTGCAAAGTGGGCCAAGAGGCCCTAGAACTTTCTATACTTGCTGTCACAGCTCTATCCAAGATATCCAGTAAACCTAAATACACTGCAACACATCCACAGCTTTTAAGTTAAGGGTACTGAAAATGTGTAAATACTTTTAAGGCAAAGACCCAGACAGTTTTATAAATGCATTTTTAAGGAATTTGGGAAATCTGATTTCAAAAATTTAAAATTACTGAGGGGGACATTTTCCTCTGTTCTGTGAAAGAAGGTGGATACATATCTATCCTAAAATGGCCTTCCAATACAGTATCATGGCAACGATCTGCATTGCATTTTGGGATTGACTCACTCCTGTTTTGTAACCTGGCACATCTCCATGGTTAACAAAACATTCTCTTGTTTTCTTTTACAAGGAACCTTTTATATTAATAAACACAGTTGTGTTGCTAAGGTGATGAATGCGACACACTTCCCTAGCAATGTGTCCCTTGCGATTTATTTAGATTTTTTTTTTAGTTGCATTATATCATCAGATAGCCCAGAAACAAGATAAATACTGTCTATTATAGATAGATATAAGATATATCTGTCTATTGTCCAAGAGACATGAATAGATCAAAAGCTATTGTTCAAATTAAGTAAAATCATTGAACAGCAATACTCATGCCAGATTATAATGGTTTACAGACAGCGGGAGTCCAAATTTTCAGAGAGTTGAGTGAGAGTATGGAGACATCACGCAGAGGGAATTGTGGGATAGCAGGAGTTCCTTTTGTGCCTATTTATGGGGGCGACATCCTGTCTTCCCTCCACAGACTAAAGCCCAGCATGTTGTTCAACGATAAAACAGACAACCTAATTTTTTTAATTGTGTTGCGCTGAACGACGAGGGGGTGTGACGCCAAAGAAAACCAAAAGGGAGAACCCCAACAAAAGAGGAAGAAGAAGGCGCGCTAATATACAAATAAGCAGCACAAACTCTATTTTTATGGCCAGTTCCTCTCGTCCCTACTATTTCTAAAGCATGTTTTTCTCCGGGAGACTGTTACAGAAGCAGGAGTTGAGAGCTGGGTCTGGAATTTTCACATTGTTTGTGTTTTTTCTTATCAGACGCTAACAGCCGCGCGCTTACCCAGTTCAGATATTTTTAACACATTTGTCAGAGCAGTTGGTGATAGTAAATAGCTCTGTCGAGTCTTTCAGCCCTTGTCACTTGGTTATTCATCCTGGATATGTAAAATACCCTTCTGCGTAGACCTGCCGCACATCAGATTCTATACAAAAGAGTGTATGTACCGCAAGTCTCTTTGGATAATAGAGTCCACTACATTATTTTAATGTACATCTTCATTTATGTCTGTTTGATGAACCATTACGCTGTCAGGAAAAGAGAGCAGTGCCATGCATTCAAAGTGGCCTTTGACCTTTTGGTGGACAACCTCACAGTATTTCACAAACGTCTGTAACATTGTACCACCCGTAGCCAGGTGTATCCCTCACCGCAAATTGGTGCTGAATTTGTAACTTGAGAGGTGCCAGAACACCAAGTGGAGAGGGTGAGGTGACAGAATTCACAGGCCAAAATGTTTTTGTGTGCCAAACTTTATCAACCACAACTTCTAAATGGAGATCTTTACATAGGCTGCGGTTGATCAGATAGACCGTTTTGCTCACCTACCCGACTGTGCAAGAAGAATATTGCTCCGGTATTATAACGTTTGTACAAAGTAAGGCTTTCTGCTTCCTTCGCCCCACGCTTACGCTTTGTGACAGCGGGAGAGGTAATGGGCAGAACGACAAAACACCCTTTCCATTCCGAAATGCGACCAAATAAAGAACTCAGGCATAAAAGCTTGGAAGAACACTTTACCATTGATATCAAAATATTCATAAGGTTTGCGTTAACATGCTAATGATATGCATTGCATGCTCAATGGTATGTAAAGAGACATGGTTTAAACAGGAGAGGGGACACAGGGACTCAAAAGAGATAACGCTACCGATGTTCCAGGCCGTGTATTTGCCTGACAGATTAGATATGGTCTGTATGCTGTCTTAGTGGGAGACAGATACACATGTCAGTTCATTCATGTTACCAGCTGTGACTGTACATCATGCTAAATACGCAGTGATGACTTCACAGCGGTGGAGACGAGTGAGCTGGAAAGAGCGGAGGAACAAACTTTAACTTTGCACGTACCATTACAGTATTATTGACAGACGGAAACCATCTGTGAATACAAAAAAATATGACATATTGTGAAGCAAAGTAAGGGAAATTGGCGGCCATCTTGTACGGCGGTGTCAAACTCAGGTCCTGAAGGGCCGCAGCGTCTGCTGGTTTTTGTTGTGTTTTAGCGGTTAATTGATTCATTTAAAGCAAGGATTTGCTATAGAGTCCAGCTGATTTTCACGGCCTAAAATGGCTGCCGATTCAAAGGATACAATAGAACCTGCAGACACAACAAATACCCCTCCATGACTAGAGTGAGACAACTCTGATTTAGCGTATTTTGTCACAGGTTGCTGCAGATGGAAACTGGTGTTCCATTCCAGAGGTCCATTTCTGGATTTGCAGTCTGGTGGGCGGAGCCACCTTAATTGGTTAACAGGCTGAGCTAAATTGGAGTAAATTGGATTAATCAGCCACAGGTTATGTAGGCATGCAGGGTAAGTATCAGTTGGGAGTTAGGAGCAGTAAGGTTAGGAGCTCTGCTTCTGGGAATATAGAAATCCTCATTCTCAACTGGGAGTATGTATACAAACTCATGTAAGTGTTTGTGTGTTCAATTTGAGTTCTTTTAAAAAATTGCCACAAGGTGGGACATTCATTTCTTCTTTGTGAGAGGAACCCTGATCAAGTTCATTTTTATTTGTGTGAAGGGAGCCGAAGTCACATGGGAATTTTGAGTTACAGCACCAATTTGTTCGTGATTACTGAAACCATGATGCACTTGTGTGATTCTACTCAATTTGTGTTTGTGACTATTTCAGGAGTTCCTCCCTTTATTCCCCAACTTAGTTCTCCAGATACAGTGATTATTTAGTTTTATTTAACCTCCCAGCAGGACACTCACTCTTAGTGAAAAGTGGGAATGTAGCAATTTACATTAATTGGTGTTGATTATTCAGTGGAATAATTGTTTTATTGTGAATCAAAGTTCACCTTGGGTTATTGTGAATCAAAGTTATGAAGTATAAATTATTTATGTGAAAGGAATCATTACCTTTTGCAAGTAACTTTTGCAAGTTTACTTTTTGCAAGTCAAGGTTAGCTAAAGACTGTGCACAATTAAATTCTAAACATGTTAATTCAATTTTTCTACACAAGAAAAACATGGCTTTTTTTTCAGGGAGATGTGAATGTAGCAAATCACCTGGCACATTGTGCCTCCTGTCCTATCATGAGATATCATGCCCTCCCACAATGCTGCACCTGAGCCCCTCAAGGTTTCCCAAGGAATGGTGATGTCATAAGTCCTAAAGGTCTGATTGGTCAATGCACCATGTGATTGTTGGTTTTAGACAACATGGAGCCACAGGGCAGGTTAGGCATGAAGCATGTGTTATACAGATTTTCCACATTAAATGGTGAGGCTATAGTTCCAAGAGCCAATAGTTTAGTTATAATGGTGAGTATCCCAATAGTTAGCTTGTTTCATGCTACACACCCCAGAGCAATTTTTCTTCCCTCTGCTCTCTACCCCAACAAGCAGGGACAGCTTAACTTCCTCTCTCCCTCCTCTGCACCCCCCAATAAACACACACCGAACCCCAACATCCAGGACCTAAATGATCTGGACTTGTAACTAGCCTCAGCTGTAGCATGGCTAATTCCCAGATCTGATTGGTTAGTGTTGACAGCATAGCATTGCTTCACTGAAGTTCAGTAACTTCATCACCTAATACAAGTGGATAACACCTGCAAGACTGTAAGCTATGTGATTAATATATATAATACAAAATAGAGATGTTGTTAGACTTTTAGCACTACTTAACACATCCTCACACTTTTAATTTATGATACATTTTTAAAAACTACTTATTTTTCATGATAATAGGTGTTGTCCCTGATACAAACTGAGGACTGACAAAGGCGCTAAAAGCACGCACCCTTTCCTCCTTTTCCAACACTGAACAATGCCAAAAAGTAGAACAGTTTTATGACTCAATATAATGCACCCGAGCCATCAATTTGGCTTCACGCTGCTTATTTTCCATGGATGCTCCATGTAAATCAACACCGAAAGGGAGGGGAGAAAGAGAGGGAGGGAGGGTGTTCATGTTTTTTTTCCCCTCTTTGGGGGAAAAAAGGTCAATACAAGTAGATTAGACGAGGGAGCTCGACTGTGGGAATGAATAATAGTTCATTAATGTTTCAGGTTAGCCGGTAATCAGAGTAGGTTTGTGAATAACCGTCCTTTCATTAAAAATAAAAGAAAGGTCGGAGAATCCAGCATAAAGAAATAGAGAACTGATGGAAATCAGCTGTCACGTGGATCAGAAGGCACTTGCGGGTTCGAATCCTGTTCGGGCTTCTTGTACCCTGGGGCAAACGACATTGATTTCTATGTCAGATGACCTGAAGGATGAATGGTAATTCAGTAGAAGTGAATTAGCGTTGACCTACGTCGTTACAGATGGCAAGGAGAGGGATTATTTGCGTTCAGTGTCACATACAGTGCATTTGAATGTTGAAGTTTTTCTGTCTCATTCCTTCGGTTGCCAGGTATTCAGCGTGAGGAAGAAAATCTCAAATTCTGTGTAGACCGAGCTGTTATGGTTTTGAATTAAAGTGTCAAAAGCAAATTTAAATGTTTCAAAGATTATCGATAATCTTGTTCCACCTCTCTGTACCAAACTTTTCTTTGAGGAAAAGTAGACCGTTAAGGTTATAAATGGTGGAGGAGTTTCTCTCTGGAGTTATTTATCATATTCACGTTCTTTCAGGAAAACACATGGTATGGGTTTAATTAAACAAACTTTGGACTGGCAAAATGTCACTTTTTATGCTGTAGCTTGATACTAGTTTTGTGTATGCTTTAATTTTACAATGGCCATTTACATGCTATCGTATGATACTGGGATTTTATATGATATATTGTGATACAAGGCCTTTATATGCCATAGTGTGATACTGGGATTTTATATGATATATTGTGATACAAGGCCTTTATATGCCATAGTGTGATACTGGGATTTTATATGATATATTGTGATACAAGGCCTTTATATGCCATAGTGTGATACTGGGATTTTTTATGATATATTGTGATACAAGGCCTTTATATGCCATAGTGTGATACTGGGATTTTATATGATATATTGTGATACTTGGCCTTTATATGCCATAGTGTGATACTGGGCTTTTTTATGATATATTGTGATACAAGGCCTTTATATGCCATAGTGTGATACTGGGCTTTTATATGATATATTGTGATACAAGGCCTTTATATGCCATAGTGTGATACTGGGCTTTTATATGATATATTGTGATACAAGGCCTTTATATGCCATAGTGCGATACTGGGCTTTTTTGTGATATATATTGTGATAATCGGCATTTTTATGCCATAGTGTGATACTGGGCTTTTATATGATATATTGTGATCAAGGCCTTTATATGCCATAGTGCGATACTGGGCTTTTATATGATATATTGTGATAATCGGCATTTTTATGCCATAGTGTGATACTGGGCTTTTATATGATATATTGTGATACAAGGCCTTTATATGCCATAGTGTGATACTGGGCTTTTATATGATATATTGTGATAATCGGCATTTTTATGCCATAGTGTGATACTGGGCTTTTTTATGATATATTGTGATACAAGGCCTTTATATGCCATAGTGTGATACTGGGCTTTTATATGATATATTGTGATACAAGGCCTTTATATGCCATAGTGTGATACTGGGCTTTTATATGATATATTGTGATACAAGGCCTTTATATGCCATAGTGTGATACTGGGCTTTTATATGATATATTGTGATAATCGGCCTTTATATGCCATAGTGCGATACTGGGCTTTTTTATGATATATTGTGATACTGGGCCTTTATATGCAAGTGTGACACTGGGCTTTTATATGCTGGACTGTGATACTGGGTTTATATGTGCTAAAGTGCAATACATGACTTTTATATGCTACAGCCTGGTACTGGGTTTTTATATGCTAGAGTTTGATATTGGGCTAACAGTCTGCTTCTCACCTGTCAATGTCTTACTGAATCAGTAATCCAATATATTAAAGAGTGACTTGTCGTCATGTCCTGAAGAATAAGAAATAGAATAATAAGTTTCATTTTAATACTGAGATGACATTTACCTTACGCTAACACATGAGGTGTTGGGGCTAGTAATTACTCCTGCTCATTACTGTATCTGTACGAGATGGGTTAATATCTGCGATTGCACTCGTATTCAGAAATACTAAGCCAGGAGTTGAGCAAGACAAGATGTGTATGTTAAAAGGACCCCTTTATGGATTAGCTGCCATAAAATGAAATCATTGACTTGTTAAGGTATTAAAATTTGAGAACTGACTACAGCACTTTAATGAATTTTCAATCACGTCTGATAAACTGGCGTGTGATTCGATAAGAAGAATGTTTGGCGAAGTTTGCTGAAGCCCCAAAGAATGATATAGTGCACAGAATTATTTAATGTCATTTATCTTTCCAGCTAATCTGCATATTTGAGCCGCTGATTTATTTCCAGTTGCAGAGTTTGTGGAATTGAAAAAATGTTTCCAACTTTTGCATCATGTGACCTATGGTCGACATGTTTTACGTTCATATTTTTATTTTTTAAACGCTAAATGAAGTATGTACAATAAAAATTGGGCAAACGCATGTACATTTTTAAAAGCTGTCGCTTGCCTCCAACTAGTTTTGATTTGTTAACTCAGTGCTGAATAATAATCAAATTGGAGAAGAATTGTGATGATGATGGTGATGATGGTGATAGTGATGAAGATATGACAGACCTCAACTTCTCCATGAACCACATGGAAAATGAAGAGGCAGCGATAATGTCTAATACGCAATCAGCCGTTTCTCCCTCGATGGTTCATTCATTACCAGTATATACATCACTGAGCCATCCCTGAGTCACCATTGTGGAAGAGGTGGAACCACACACCGGCTAGCCTGTCATGCATAACTTTGTGGGCGGGGTGTGGTTTCCATTTTTATCGCGCATGCATATTCACACGCTCATCCTACATGCATATTGAAAGGCGAGGTTTCCGATTCTGAGCTCCGAGTTCCCGCAGCATGGAAAACCGAACTCACAGAGGCGCCGGAGTTGAACTCTGGCTTGACCCAGAGTAAATGAGGCAGTGGATTGTTGTGTTTGTAGAAAACTGAGGTAAACGTAACATTACGGAACACACAGATTCACTTCCTGCACAGATTCATGCCCAGCTCAGAGCCCAGCCCTGACCGACACACACCCACCCCATTTAAATAAAATTTACCGGTTGTAACTTTTATTCAAATCGCAATGTGATGTGTAACGTTCAAATGCTGCACTGTAAAGCGAAGTATGTTTATGTATAAGAACTACATAGACCAGAATGCTGTGTTCTTGTATACTTTCGTCACTATGGCAGAACCGTACACAATTAAGAGCATCTGAACAGAAGATCAAGTCGTTGGTGTCTAAAACCCTGTATCGCAGAAACTAGTGACATCATGTTCTAACAGGATACCCCAAAGCAACTCACATAATCCAATTCAGCAAGCCCAGACCGCTGTTCGACTGTTATCTCACCCCCAAACCCATGTGATTTTCACCAACACTCCCCAGAAGAAAGGGAAGTCTGCAGAGAAAAGAATTCATTTCATATATGTGTGAAATATATTTCACATTGCAATGAACACAATGAAAAATCGCCTTAACACACACATTGGCTAGAGATCGCGAGTTAGCCTTAGTTAGGCCACTTGAGCTGTTCTCCTCATAGTGTGTTGTTGTTGTTCTAGTTATGTTTCTAGTGCAGGGAGGAAACCAAACTGTAGTTTTTCTTTCACTGCCTTTTCCTCAGCTCTATTTCTATTCTTTGGGTCACATTGGGGACTTGTTGTGTGCTCCAGGATATTTTCTGCTTTAATCTCATTTAGTTTCCTCCATTTGTTTTTTCTCGCTCATCAATATTTTAAAAGGAGCCCTATCTTCCGTTGCCTGGCTGTGCTGCATTCGAGATTTACTCCAACATCGTTATTCAAACAATCCCAGGATTTATAATTGATGTCCCTGGGGAGTTGTATACGCATTAAAAATAACAAACGGGACGCACACCTACATAAACCTAAATAAATACATACATGTTGAATCGCACACATCTTCCTTTGCGTACTATCATGACGGATGCCACTCAAAGATACGTCACTCCCCAGACACAAGCTATGCATGAGATGAAGTAAGTTTCCGGAAAATTCTCCAGAACCAAGTACCTAAGTTATGCCCCTAGCAGTGCCATTTTGGCTCCAGTCAGAATCTCTTCAATTGAAAATCGCCTTTTTTTTTTTTTGAAAAACCATGAAATAAGACAGCTGTGTTTGTCATTTATAAAACTTGGTTATAATTATTTCAGTGTCTGGAAAGTGCAGATCCAGTTTAATATGATTAAAACCTGTACGAAGTAATGAAGGGACAATGTCACTGTTACCCAGGCTGTCTGACCAGAAGGTCTTCGCTTTTATGTGCAGCCAAGTACACAGTAATAGAATTTACATTTTAACATAGAAAATGACATTTTATAATCATTAATAATTACTGTGTAATCTATGGCATTGTAGTATGTAAAGTGGTTGTGTGGGATTTGACTAGCTAAATGATATTTGAGTAGGATGTGTTGTTGAAAACAGTGGAAATTGTACAGAAGGGCCTTAATGAAGCTTTTGTATTAAACCTACGTAGATACAGTTGGGGCAGAACTTAATTTTTGATGTTTAACCTGAAACTGAGTCTTTAAATGGAAGCAACAACAAAACCGAAACTGAGATGTTTCAAAATGTAATTTGGACAAGGACATACAACAGTTGATGAGCTCCACACATTGTCATTTCGAGCTCTATTAAGAAGTTAGAAGCTAGAAGGACACACGCACAGCTCAAAGTTTCTCCATATAAAGTTCTCCAGGGTCTCACATTTAGGGGTCGAGTTTGGTGAAATTGACGATGTGCGTATACATATAAATTGCTATGCATGAAAAGTAGTCAGGGGTGAACGAACTAAAATGGTGCAAAGAGGATGGCGTTTGTTAAAATGGAAAGATCCACAGATTTTTCATTTTTGTGGGTTAGATAGTACCGTGGGTGTCAGTTTGTTTTGAAAAGTGCTGGGGACATGCAAAATTGCGTGTCAACCAAATCCACACTTGGCAATATCCATACTGCGCAAAATCAGGGTAAAGGGTTATGCCTATGTATATATTACTTTAGCTCACGTAAAGTGAATTGATAAGTCAGGAAGCAGTTTGAGTCCTGTGTATTGGAGTTAATCAATTGCTACAAATGTGGTATTTCAGAAAATAGGGGCCTGATTTTAGCCATTGTCTAACAGAGTGCGCTGAGAGCCCAAATACATCCTACCATTATACCCTATTGCACCATTTCCTCCAGCACAGGCTAATTAGCAATAGCTGCAAATGGCTCTTGCATCGGTACAATGGATGTTCCCATTGTTAATGTGCACACATAAATGAACAACCAATAGTTGTGTGCTACCGCAACTGCAGATAGCTGGCAACTGTTTCATTAGGAACTGTGTTCCCTTGGTAGCTTCCTCCCCCTGGACTGAGAAAAACGAAAAGGAAAGAATGAACGACAAAGACTTGCAATTCTGTTGCCCAGCCAACCAGACAGGGTTTGTTCAAGGGTCCCTGCGAGGCATGACGGACACCCCAAAAGAAATAGTGAGAGTAAGTAAGCACGGAGGATCCCAAATCTGTTGTTTTTTGGATATTTTAGGGGACTCCTGCCACAGAAATAACAGAAAATGATGTGGATCCAAACTTCCTCAATGCAATGGTTTATCGGTGTGGTTCAACCTATCTGTATCATTTCAGTGATAACAATATTGATGATTTTTTTAAGTATTGCAGTCAACATACTTTTTCCAATTCATTTTTGGGTGCAATACAAATGCACTTGACTAAAGTTTAAATTATGGCCACAATCAAGTCATTGTTACCTACATTCATTGTTAATATTCTTATTTTAAAATGGTTTAGAAGTGTGTGCGCACACACACACATATTCACACTTGTGCATTCACATGAAACCTGTGCACATATGCTCATATTTACACCCAAACACACACACCTGCACAAACACACTAACGTACAACCTTGCTCAAGCAGAATAAAAGGTCTTCACGCCAGGTTTCTGCAAATATCTTATAGAAAAGCAGCACAACTTGAATCCATTTTTAGATGTATGAAGTATGACCACCTGTGTCACTGCTTTCTCTCCAAACTCTACTCATCTAATCATATGATATTTGGGATATTTCTGGCTATATCCCCTCGCATCCCCTGCTGACAGGGCTTTTTATTCGCCGCTCGGATGGGGAGCCACGCTTTCCCATCATCCTCGGCAGGTATCAGCCATACGCTGCAGAAATTATGCAAATCAGCTCTGTGACTCATAAATATTCATGTCGATGCCCTTTTTTGGAGGCATCTCTAATGCTTCCTTAAGTTGACCCATTCTCCTCACTCTCGTAATCTTCCTGGCAGAACTTCTTAAGACCCATTGTGTCTTAATGTATGACCTCCCAGCTTTACAGAATGCATGGGAGGAATGAGGAACGTTATCCTTAGTTATTGACCGCCACGATACACCCCAACTGCTTCACTTTCCTGTTGTCCACTTGTTTTATATTACCGGTACCACTTGTTTATTTATTTCTCTATTTTCTTGGCACCTTGCTGATTCATTCATAATTACCTATGCATGGTTTTCATTCAGCAGATATCCAAAGCATGTCTCTATTACTCAAAACAATTCAAATATTCATATTGCAGTTATTATTCAATAAATCTGCATGCATCATGACCGGTTATGGGGTTATGTCCCCAAAAATTATTTGTGACTGATTATTTTTTACTTCCAAAGATAATTCCACATGGAATTACTTTCTGTGAAAAATAACCAGACACTTTATCCTTTACATTACTTTTACATTATACCATGAACGTTTGCCATGGCAACCATGCACAATGTAAACAAAATCAGCTCTGTATTGTGTATATATATTATATTTTTGTATATTGAACACTCTGTTATGCCAACTGCTGTTGCAAAGACAGACAAAATATATCAATTACATTGTTTGCGATACAAGAATCAGATTCATATTATCTGTTCTTCTGCATCACCCTTTTATCACCATGCCAATGAGACAGATATGAAATCATAAGGTCTTTTAATAACCACTTTAAAGTATACTTAATGCAAAAATGTTTTCCTCTCAATCACCTATTAGGAAATACTGTTGCTATGAGACCAAACTGTTAACTGAATAACTAACACATGCTAGCCTACATTATACGAACAACACCTGTTGACCTTTTTAAAAATGGTACATTGCAACATACAGTTTGCAAACCACTCAAACTAAAAATTGTCCCCTCAAAATGACTCCATGAAGCAGATGAATAACTTCCATAAGTCAGACACAGTGAAGCCCGCAATGAAAACGTCCATCACTGCTTTGAGACAAGTAAAAACTAGCGTTACATGAAACTACACCGTCGTGATTTCCCCTCCCTTCATTGCCACAATGAGAACGATGAGACTGGGTGCCGTTTCTTGTTTTGCGATGTACCATGATCTATGTACCATAACCGACACACTTGAACGCTTACAATTACTGATGAGTAATAATTACTGAACTTTGCTTTCAAATTCTTTTTTTCATATCACATATCTTGATTCGCAGGGTAATGTTCATTGATAATTCTGACCTATTTATGTGGACTGTTCTAATTTTATAGATGAATAAATAAAAATCATCATAATCATAATAATAATGTGTCCATTTTCTGGTGTGTCGAAGGTGCACAGTTCAGACTGTCTTTTGGGCTGGGGTGAAAAATTAGACCAGGGAACCTTTTTGGCAGATAGAGAGAGGTAGTTTCACATCCAGAACAGAAAGAGAACCCTGCCCATGTGTGCGCGATTGATTTAGTGTAGATGTTTGTGTCTTCATAGGAAATATTATGAGAAAAAGAAAATACATTTCACTGTTATTCACTGAAATTGTGGACCTTCATTCCGTTTTATTCTTTCAACACAGATATTCCGTTCACATCTGTGTTGAAACCCACTTGCGCTCTGACAGTAGTTTTGTTTGGCAAGGCCACAAATACACACACTCTCTCTTTCTCTCCCTCTCACCCAAAAACTGTTTTCACCTCCTCACATTCACAAATAAACTTTAAACTCTTTCCGTGTATCAACGACGCTGACAACTCACTAAACAGCGGGTCAGTCTGTGAGAGAGATTTTCGCTGGTTATTTTACTTCTTATTTGCGTATTCCTGTGTCTGAATTAAAGCCAGATTGAACCTGCAAATCCCCCCTTTCTGTCTGTGCTGGGGTTTTTTTTTTCTTTTACAGAGTATTTACACAGGACACATCTTCACTGTCAGGTGATTAAACAGCGCTGTTTATGCATAGCTGAGAGGAGCTCATTTCAATAGAATGACACATGCAATCACTTCCTAATTATGCATAAAACACACAGGGTCCGCAAACCACCACATCCACATTTCATTATGGACTTGCCCCTGCTCCAGCAGAATAACAAACAGGCTGGGGAGCGAGACGACAGTGAGCCTCACATAGGTACACACACACTCACAGACACACACACACACATACATAAACACACACTCGCACACATACATAAGCACACACACACTCTCACACACACATACATAAACACACACACTCATACGCATAACACACACACATACACACACACACACTGTCTGCTTGTGTAGCTCCCAGCATTCAAAGTAACATTCCAAAGAACACAAAAAGTAAATAAATAAAAAAACAAAGGGACACAATCTTTAAAGAATAAAAATACTACATGACCCGAAGAGAGTGTATGATTATGATTTACAAGGCTTTCTTTAAAATGTGATGCCTCCCTTTCAACCCAAACTCATTCTGAGTCAAAGAAGACAACAGCTATGTTTTAATCTCTTCTGCTTGAGCTGATTGCAGACTCCTCCTTTTCATTGTTTATGTTTTCTGCATCGGATGAGACATTTAAATTCAGTTGTCTGGAAGTATGCTTTTTTCCCCTGCAGAAAGTGTTCTGACAGAGTAAATGTTAGATGGTGTTGTATTGATGAGGGATCAGGGCCATCCACAGTTATCAAAGCAATTTGTCCTCCTTGAGCATGTCTCTCACTTAAAATGCTTTTGCATTTAATCACAACGTTAAATCCTTGAGGTTAATAATTCCACCACCATCCAAGTGTGAGTTGAGTGGTGTGGTATTCTTCTGGGGGGATTCCAGAAGGTTCTGTGGCCCAGAATAGTCAGTAGTGGCTCAACACCCATCAACATTTCCTTTTCTATCACTACCTGAACTGTAGTTCTGACAAATTCTGACCTTTTTCGTCTAGGTTGCTTGCGAAAAAAAACGAAATACTTTGTGTTGCCCTTCTCAGTTGTGTCTGAGTACCACCAGCATTTTGGAATTCAACCATTCATCGGGGTTGTCCACAAAGAACCTGATCAAGGACCCTGACGAAGGCACTCTTGCTGAAGCATTGGTTATTTTCTTAAGATCGTAAAATAGCGGGAACATGGAGGTTGAGATCACTTTTTATTTTTAGTAAAGGCGGCCGAAAAAGAGCATACCGGCATGCGGTGGTTTGATCATGGATTTCCCCACCCCTTTTTGTGCTTGGGTAGTTACTAAGGACGTGATTTATTCAAAGACTGACCCACAAACCGTTGTAAAAAGCTTCCGTTAATGCATTACACTTATACCTTATTTATACCGCTGTGTAGCGCCAACAATGACAGGCGGGGCCGAGAGGGTGGGCACTCTTTGTAATTGTGGTCAGTCAGCAAAGTGACGTGGACTGGAAAATTGGAGAGACGTTTAAACCAAGGTCACGCATTCCATTCCCTCAGCTAGATCATCAAGCCGCACGCGGTAGAGATAGATTATGCATGTTTATTTTTAAGTACTTGAGAAATGGCGCCATAAAATAATAATAACCATAATTCAACTCAAATATAACATTTATAAAGCGTTCTCTGTGTAGGGACTGCCGCAGCGTTTCTGTCTGAGGCCTTTTTTCTTTTCTTTCGCTGAGTCTTTGCAACTTGTGCCATTAATCAAGATGGCTGCCACTAAATCATACTCCCTCCTCCAGCCTGGAGCACAACGGCAGCCTAAATGCTTCATTTATACTTGATCCTGGAGGAACCCATTTTGTGCGCACACACACACAATACACAAACCAAATTAAAAGTCCAAAAAAGGCAAAAAAAGGCTGATGGAATGCATGAGAACACACAGTGACCTTTTTGCATTTCGACAACTTATTAAATGTATAATTTCTCCATTTACCCATATAACACTGAAGGGATGGGTGGGAGGGGGGTAGGGGCGTGTGGGGGAGGGGGTTGGTATGGGAAACTGACAGAACACCTGACAGAATCCAATCAAAACTACAGGTTTTCGACTGGAAACATTCAGGTAAATGTTTGCATTGTTTTGCTGTAGAATATTAATAATATAATATTGTGTTGCCGTTGATGGATTTGACTGTGGTTACGCACAATTAAATTGCAAAGAACAATATGTTCTATGTAAATACATTGTCTTGAATTATTATTAAAGACCATAAATGCCATCTTTAATAAACATTGGCCTTGAACCGATAAGTGTAAATATGAATGTGCGTGTGTGGAAAGGGTTTGGGGTCAAGGTCTGGTTAAAACCACTTTACAAAAATTTCATAAATAACCAAATTATGTGCAAGATCATAGGCTTGCTAGCTGTGTTTGTTTATATGGTCTCTAGCCATCAAAGCAGCATATTATGGTTTAAAGGCCACAAGACAAGTAGGAAAAATAAATCTCACATTCTTTAGACTTGCAAAATGCATATCATTAATTTATTACCAACCTGCAACATACAGTACAGATAATTAATGCTTCGGAATTTACACAATTCTTCTTAATGTAGGTAATGTAGAATAGATGAGAAATGAGTGTGCTAAACATCAGAAAGCTGAGGAATGTGAGAATGCTCCGCATAATCCATCTGTTATGAAAAAAAGAATCATATTCCGTATGTCTGTATATAGGGTATGAGAGGTACTGCAAGATCGTGCTGGTTGTGGACAAATATGGAAACGCTCGAGACCAGCTTTTCCTATCTAATCCTGAAGTCAAACACACTTCCCTCAAGGTTGCCATGTGTATTCTTTCTACTAATATGGGTTGAAAATGTCATAAGTTCTATGTGTAATGTACATCAAAACACGTGCCTGTAGGAGTTTTTAATCATGGTGCATATGGCAATCCGTGCTGCTGTGCAGGCTCCTTTGATGTGTTTGTAATCCTATAAAGGCGTGTTTGGTACCTTTTCTGGTCCGCTCTCCCGTGGCCATGAAGACGTCGTAGCGTCCCACTGCTTTCTCCCATCGAGCAGCAGTGGAGCAGGGGCGGGGAGATGAAGAGCATGGTCCCCTGTGAGGAGCAGGTTTCCCTGGAGAGCAGATTACCCTGTGTGGAGCAGGTTCTGGAGAACAGACCTGCTGTGAGGAGCAGGTCTCCCTGGAGAGCAGGTTACCCTGTGTGGAGCAGGGATCTGGAGAACAGACCTGCTGTGAGGAGCAGGTCTCCCTGGAGAGCAGGTTACGCTGTGAGGAGCAGAAATCTGGAGAACAACACCTGCTGTGAGGAGCAGGTTTCCCTGGAGAGCAGGTTACCCTGTGTGGAGCAGGGATCTGGAGAACCTACCTGCTGTGAGGAGCAGGTTACCCTGGAGAGCAGGTTACTCTGTGTGGAGCAGGGAACTGGAGAACAGACCTGCTGTGAGGAGCAGGGATCTGAAGACAGTTCCCCCGGTGAAGAGCAGGCTCTCCTGGAGAGCAGGATCTGGGTGAGCAGCAAGGATCTGTGTCGTGTGGATATCTGCCCCACCTTGGAGTGTCATATTGTACAGAGCTGACCGAACTATCTCTGTAGTTATGAAGTCTGTTTGAGAATAACAAAAACATACAAACAATCACGATTGGGCCTCATCCTGCCCTGTCAGAGAGGAAACAGGCAGCCCTCTCACTGCCTCCCTCGAAAAACGGATATAAAATATAAATGAAAAGGGTGTCGCCGGGGCAACGAAATCCAAATGGAATTGAGAAAATATAGCATCCCACGATATATCAAGTATTGATGGTTGAAATGAAGTTTCATAAAACCAAGGCAGGATGGAGCTACATTCAGCTGTCAATCACTGACTTATTTCATGAAAGTGATTTTCTGGCCACAGCCAGTGTGGCCAATTTGATCCAAATCATTAATTTTTACTGATACTGTATGGAAGCTCCTCCTATTTTTTTGTTTAATGAATCGAACAATAAGTTGTTAATATAGGGATATTAATACAGGAATATGATGGATATTGTATCATTTCTGAAGAAATATCACCTCCGGTTCTTTGAGAAATGGAGTTGGAAATACACTCTGCGGTACATTCCAGAGCTTAGTGTTTCCATTGCATTGTCTACCCCCTGTTGCTATAAGAATAAACATCAGAAATCTTTCCCATTTTTACATTTTTATTGGCAAAGTGTTGAGTGTCAAGCCAAAATCAAACACAAGTGGTTACAATAGCTGGGAAAGAAATCTCTTCCACATTAATTCTCACATGTTGGATTCCATTGAAATGCAGAGGTCAGATTAATGTGGCATGAGTCAGTTACAGCACCGTTGCCAACTTTCCTAGAATGAATTAATCAGACAACATGAATGCATTTTGAAGGGGTTTATTATTATAATGTGGTAAGTAGTATATCAGTACAGATACTTGATCTTGGGCTTGGCATCCAAGGGGCGGAGTCATGCCTTACGATTCGGATGAACTATGGAAGACTGGGGAAAAAAGGTGACTGAAGAAAGGACAGTAGATAGGAAGGTGGAGATGGAGAGGAGGAGGGATGCTGAACGCAGCAAGCATGATGGGAGATAAGGTACTTGACGATTTAATACCTGTGTGGAAAACTGGATCAGACAGATAGCGGTATTTTAGTGGGGACTTGCCTGAAAATACTTCTCCTGAACTTTTGTTTTAACAGACTCCAAGTATCCTTGCTTCCCTCACAGCCTCTCCCGTTTTCTGGCCAGCACTTTTCCGTTACAGTATTTTTATTGCTTACACCATATAGATGAAACTGTCGTCCACAATGTCAACACTTGAGCCAAAATCAATACATCACAATCTATTTTTGCTCAACAAGTTGCAAATTTTTTGATTGCTTTCCCACAAAATACACATGACAAACAACATTTTACACAATGGTAAGAGCAAGTCTCAAGACACGATACAAAAGTCCCACCCAACGAAACTGACATGATTTGGTTGCAGCAGGCAACAACACAACAACATCAATAAGTGCGCAGAGCTTCACTGCACCAATGAGTTGGTGTTGAACCACAACTAAGAAAGATGAAGGGGTGTCTGTATGAGCAGGGCTAGAGCATGTAGAAGAAATTTTTTTAGAATTATTATCTTCAATGAAAAAAGAGCTAAGACAGTTACAGTCCCAATGAGTTTTCACATTTTTTCTATAACGTCATTTGATTTTAATTTTACCATAACTGCCATCATCTTCTCCTTTGTTTATTTGCATCACTTACAGCATAATTACTTAATAGACTTTCTTTGTTTGATTAACTGCTGTAAACCAATTCAAAGGTGTTTAAAACAGTTTCTGAGCTTGAAAAAGTATCGAAAGTATTTTTTGTGGTAAAAATTAACTTTTGCTTCGCTGGGGAGCTTTTACCTACAGGGAAATGATTGAAGCTCTGTGATATTGAAAGTACTTCCATGTTCCAACTTGCATCATAATGAAAAATAGACCAAATACCAGAGTTAAGACAAAGCACACAGTCAGGTCATATTGACACTTATAGTTAGCACCTTTGTGAAATGATGGATGAAAAGATCTTTTCATTCACTCTGCCTCCTCTGGTATGGGAGGCTACATTGACGTTTGTTTCAGCAGGCCCGTTAATCCTTTCTGTTCTGTAACTCAATGTTAGAGACAGAAGCAGTGGGAATACTAAGTGAAATTTTGATCCCCCTCAGAACTACAAAAAGAGGTGGGAGTTACTCCAGAGATGCCTCCCCCATTGCGTCATGAAAGCATCTGCCCTCGAAACGAGCCAAACAGGGCTGCCTGATGTTATGTTCAGTGATGTCAGAAGGAGAGGATGTCTTTCAGCACCATGGAGACCGACAGCACAGCCTCAGCACCATGGTGACACATAGCTCAGCTTCAGTACCATGGAGGCACATAGCTCAGCTTCAGCACCATGGTGATGCACAGCACAACTTCAGCACCACAGAGACACACAGCACAGCTTCAGCATCACGGAGACACACAACACAGCTTCGGCACCACAGAGACACACAGCACAGCTTCAGCACCACGGAGACACACAACACAGCTTCGGCACCACAGAGACACACAGCACAGCTTCAGCATCACGGAGACACACAACACAGCTTCGGCACCACAGAGACACACAGCACAGCTTCAGCATCACGGAGACACACAACACAGCTTCGGCACCACAGAGACACACAGCACAGCTTCAGCATCATGGAGACACACAACACAGCTTCGGCACCACAGAGACACACAGCACAGCTTCAGCATCACGGAGACACACAACACAGCTTCGGCACCACAGAGACACACAGCACTGCGTGGAGACACACAGCACAGCTTCAGTAACACACAGACACACAGCATAGCATAGAGACACACAGCACAGCTTCAGCAACACAGCACAGCATAGAGACGCACAGCACAGCTTTAGCATAATGGAGACACACAACAACAGGTGGCCATAGGTACCTATAATATTCCCTCAAACTGCTTGTTCATGAATAGAAAAGTGTAAAAAACAAAACATTTCCTTTAGAATTAATTCTGTTAATGACAACAGAAAGTAGAAGGCTTGTTTTAATCTCTGGGGTGTGTCCATCAGTAAACCGTCGATCCATTTGCTCAAGCTGGTTATTAACGAAGATATTTTATTTCCTTTTTTGGAACATAGCAGAGTACAGAATGATCTAATTACAGCTTTTACTCTTGTTCATCAACATATTTTGTGTATGCACAGTGTGTATATTAATTTCAGGTTGGAAATCTATACTAATTCCTAATATTCCTAATTTCCTTTGCACCCATGTCATCTCGGCATTGATATACAGGGCCTTCTGTAAAGTTTTTGACGAACACACATTTAATTTGGCTCTGTACCTCACGGTTGTAGACATCATCATGAAGAAAGACTGGCGAAGTCAGAACATGCGAAGGCCTGCGAGGCTAAGGAAGACATCTACCGCTGATAACGGGGAAATTCTCACCATAATGAGGAGAAGCCCCCCCCAAACACCTGTCCGACGGATCGGAAACACTCTTCAGTATGCAGGTGTGGATGTGTCAGTGTCTACTGTCGACCGAACACTTGGCAAAGAGAACTACGACAGAGGCTACACAAGGCATAACCAGGCTACGAAGCTAACAAGTACCTAAAAGAACCAGAAGCTTGCAATTCAGGTTGCAAGGCAAGCATCCTTTGCTACTGTATCACATTGCCAGCATCACACATTAGCCACAAGTTATGTTATGAATTATGTTGCTACTATGGGGTAAAATACATGAGATGGTTTTCCGTAATAATATGGAGTACTCTGGTATGTTTGCTAACTGTATTTGTTGAATACTGTATAATTAATACATAAAGACTCATTCATACTGAAGTGATCTGTAACAACTCAAATGGTTATAATAATGTAGGTCAACATAATTCAATGGATATCAACTTGGTGTTTGTGCATCTGTGTGTGTGTGTGCGCGTGGATGTATGTCCATGAAAATGTCTGCATGTGTGTTGTGTGTGTGTGAGGTTCTGGTGTGCTCTTGTGTACATTGTACATTTGAATGAGTACGTTTGGTTCTGTGTAATTGTGAGTAACAGAAAAGACAAGTCTCTTCAGAAATGCGAACAGTGAAGCAGGTGAATGGGAGGTTTAGCGGTAAGAGGATCCTTTGTGTTCTTCATCGTGAAGTTGGCAGCCTCCTGAGCGTGCTGGCCGAGATCCAGCAATAAATTCATATTCGCTTTTCAAGGAGCTAGCCTTGAAGCCGAAGCCGTTATCGGCCGTACGGCATGGCTCTCGTGAGCCGGAAGCTCATCCAGCGTTCCCGTCTCCCTCTGAAAAAACCGACGTTCGTCCTTCCCCAAGGATATCGCCACTGGATATCTACAGATTTCCGCCATTCAGGGATCCATGTCTGCTGTGTTGTGACAGCAATGATTAAGGAGAAGGGGAAACATTTCCTCCCTCGCTCCTCCATTTCATCGCGTCCAAAAGAAATATAGATATGAGACGTTTGAGGTTGTCAGTGAATTGAGGTACACGCGCTTGCTGTGTAATTCTGTAAGTTATAGACTATAGTCACAATGCAGATAATAGCACTCCTGACTGGAGCAAGGCTATACTTTAAAAACGTCCCGAAGAACCTGTTTATGACGAACTATTGTGATTAAAAAGTAATTTTTAACCATCATCCCCCATCAGCAACAAATTCCGTTAGCTTAATTGTATCTAATGCAGTGCAATTTGATTACCTCCTGTTTTATTCGATTTAAAATGAATTTTCTGGCTCCCCTTCTCACAGTGCTCTGAAGTGACTGGTAAGCTTAAAAAAATATATAGAGCTATGAGAAAGCTTTGATGCTTTTAGCTGCTCGACACTTCTGGCCTCACTCACTATACTTCACTCAGCTGCACTCCTCTCCTTTTCTACCCATTTCTCTTTTAATGGACTTTTCCCCAGATCAGCTTCATTTGATGCACCAAAGTATTTTATACCTGCTATAGGGGGAGGGGGTGGTAAGGAGTCTCACACATCCTCCGTGGGGATACCGTCTTTCAGCTACAATTCCTCCATTTAAGATCCCAATTCAAGGATGTTAAATTGCGCGCACACTCAAGCATTTGTGCGTTTTTTTCCCTCCCACTCTTTGCGGGCGATCAACGGGGAATTCTCATGCAAACGACCGCAGCCTCAAACAGGCGTATTTAAATGAGGGGCTTTGGGAAGGATCTCGACCATAGCCGGTTTGATTAAAAAGGGAAGAAGCTCGGTTAATCATGATGAGCGCACAATGAAGATCGAGCCAATCAGGTTTAAAGTCCTGGTGGAGAAGCCAGCCAACCGAACACGTTGCCGAGTTACAAAAGTGAAATACGCTCCCATGTAAAAGAGGTACTTCAAGAGAACATGTCTGTGTTAAAGTAACCATTGGTTTCGTTCAGTGTTTCCTACCTTGCTGGTGAAATGGATGTACCGGTCCATTCAGCAAAGCAAAGGGTTAAGAACCAGAAGCAGCACACCTGAACAGCTGGCGTTGGAGATCAATATCTGCAGTGTGCTGGAACGTCCCAGTGGACAGGAGATGCAGGTTCGCCATGAGTTTTGTCATTGTCAGTATGGAGAAGCCTCTTCTAGTGATCTGCTCAAAGTCATCCCACTTTTCACTCAAAAGCTATAAAGTGAGATCACTGAATAGGCAATGCGTATGTATTATTTTGTCTCTGACATCGATAAAATATTTACATGCTCTGCGTTGTGGTCTCTTATTGACCTTGCTACAATGACAGCCGTCATTTTAGGCTGTTGGCCATTGGCAAAGCCAAAATGGCGATGTATGACAGCAGAGAGGGCTTAATAGGGGGATTGGCAATAAGCATTAGGGGTGTGACAGAGGATGATTCCAGTCAGAATCACAGTTGATGTAAACCAGTAGGTGATTTGAGGGGGGACACCATCCCCCTTGTTTGCAAAATGACCGAAATACATCCCCCTTGTTAACCTGCCATCCCCATTTTACAAGTGTGTGTTGGTTGGTGGTGTTGGGGCAGGGGGACGCTCCCATTGGGCCATCCCCCCGGTTCAAAATGAACAAATCACAAACTGATTTTAACAATATGGCAGCCATGAATGACCTGTCTCCATTCACTGATATATGGTGCTTTGCAATGAATACATTGAGTACAGTAGTGAACAGGGTCCTGGTATTTGGGGGGGGGGGGGGGGGAATTATGATGAAACCAAGAATCAGGTTTTAGTTTGAAAACTGTTTTTTTTTTTTTCTTACACTTTGCATGAAAAATTTTTAAGGTTGATGAGATTGCAATGTAACATAATGGTAAAAAATTGACACAATAGAAGGTGATGTTGAATTGTCTTTCTCTCTTGCTATCTTTCTCTTTCTCTCTCTCCCTCAACAGGAGGGCAGCACTGCCTTACTGACAGTCCAGGTCTTGTTACTCAGAAGCGCACAAATGTCAAGCCACATTGAAAAGCCTGACTGGGCTACTAATGTCTCTCATTTTTAAATGATTTTCGTCCAAGTCCCCAATAGAGGATGAATGCTTCCAGATGATAATGATAAAGTGAAAACATACATTCTTCAGTGACTCATTTTGTCTTTACTTCTCATAATTTATACAACAATTCAGTCCCTATAATGAATGTTTTTTTAAGCGGAACATGCTTACGTTTTTTTCCATTGACACTGTCGCTAGTTAGCTCGTCCCAGAGTGCGCACTGTGTACTCATCGATATTCATGTCTCAAATAAGTTAAGTAAATGTAAATAAATTGTAATTTTTGTTCAAATCTGTGCCTGTGTATATGGGTAGTCTTTAACAATTATATTGTTTTGTTTATACCATAGATGGGATATGTTATTTGTGAATAAAATGTTTCACACGTCATATTAAAGTAAGGTGAAAGTTAGGGGGAAATTTATGTTGGTTAATGTCTCTTTCAAACTCCACTCGTGTTTGATACGCTGGTGAGATTAAATGTTTTTGTGTGATATTCTTCAGCAGCAGAGTAAAAATGATTGCATAGTATGGTTTACAGCCTGTGGATTATATTTTTATGAGACAAACCCCCGATGGTGTCCAAAGCAGCAAAATATGATGGTAAATACATATGAAAGTCAAAAATGTGTGGCACACTCACAGTGCACACACACACACACTGTCCTCCACAGACAGACATAACTGTACTCACAGGCACACACACACACTCACACGCTTAATCACACTCACATGTTCACACACATGCATGCATACATACATACGTACACACACACTTTCACACAAACTCCCACGCAAACACACACACATACACACATGCACAAACATACAAACACTCAAACAGAAAGACAAACACACACACCCATAAATGCTCACACACGTATACATACTGTATACACAATCACACAAACTTCCACTTACACACACCCACATGGCACACACACACTCACACACAAAAAACACTCACGCATGCAAATTTCCAGAACATACAGAAAAATATACCTGACTTACAAAGGGCACTGTACATATTTTTTATTATTGTCATTTTTACCCAAAATTTTTTCCCCCCAATTTTCCCACCCCGAATTGACCTCACCCCAGCACCCACTCTGCCAGCTTAGGGAGGAGAAGCCAGACACGTGATTCCTCCAAATCACGTGACAACAACCTCGCTTCTATTCACACTGCAGCCGCTCCACTAATGTCACACTGCCTATGACACTGGAGGATGACGCAGTCAACGTACACTCAAATCGTGCCGCCACAGGGGACCAACATGACCAGAGTGGGCGCAATAGCGATGAGACCAACGAACCTAGCTGGCTTAGCCCCCATCATCCCTGGCGAAGGGCACTGTATGTTGATGAAAACTGAATTACACGAGAACAGTTATTCGCCATTTAAATTCTCCCCCACACAAGCAACACGAGCACGATTTATGAGCAGAGGGGGAAGGTTAGAGATAACCTTGAAGTGGTAGCATATTGATTTGTGATTTGCGAGCGGCGAAATTTTGAAAAGCATTTTGATAACTATTTGCGATCTGAGACTTGACGTCCTCACAAATTGCTTCTCTGAAAAATAAGCCCCGGGATCACAAACAAAAGATATAATCACTTCCTCCTATAACTACAGTCAAAATGACAGCTCTTTTGTGAAATTGCATCCTACCTTATTTTCGACTTTTACGGGGCACACAAATCTGGCCTTACTGTGACAAGAGAGACAGAAACAGCGAAAAATAGGGACGATATTGAGAGCAGGATCGAGAAAAAATCTAATTGTTATTATATGGTTAATTAACTCCCCGGCAAGCTCTGCTATTGCTGTCACCTTTTCTGTTATTGCTTGCATTATTTCCTGTATGCTTTGGCAACACAATGTACTTCACTTGTCATGCCAATAACGATGATTGAAATGAACCGAATTAAACTTGTAGCTTAGACAGTCTGTTGTCTAGTGGCTAAGGCACATGACTAAGAACTCTAAGGTTGGTGGTTCATGCCCCAGTCTAGCCACAGCAAGAACACCATTGCTGTTGGGCCCTTGAGCAAGGCCCTTAACCTCACAGGGGGGACTGGCCCTTGGTTAGCCTAACCAACTATAAGTTGCTTCAGATAAAAGCTTCAGCCTTCTGCTAAATGACTGTATCATAACGTAAACACAAGCTACAGACTGGTATCCACCCAATGTATCCCATAATTCCTATTGCCCATTCCTCTCCTCTACATTCCAAAATGGCCGTAGGCCTCCCCTTTCGCGCTGGCACATAGACCACAGTTTACAAGGGGAAATCTTTTTTTGCACAGGTACATTGGGATTTAGCGGGCTGAGCCAATCAGAAGCCCCAGAGAGACGGCCTCTTTACCCAGGCCACAAGAATCTGGCCCCTTGATCGCTTCCCTCTGAGATTTCTTAAGAGCCTGGAATATTTGGCTAAAAAGCTATAGGAAAAAGCACAAGTTAATGCACTTTCTAATGGACCCGCGCGCTACATAATAAATAAAGGATGTGACTGGACTTAACTTCCTGCTGCTTAACTGGACGCTCCCTCCATTGCCATTGTGTTATTAATTATTAAGGCATTCACTGGGCACCTCTGACCGCGGCAGCATGAAGCCCACCGCGTGGCACGGCGGAGGGGAAGAACCGCAGTCTAACCAGTCTGAACAGACCTGCGCATACAAAACCTTGACTTTACGGCCGTCGTATGAACCTTCTTACAAAATACGGAATATCTACGTCGGGGGGTGGGGGTGGGAGGGGCGTTTAAGAGGTTGTGGATTGCAATCACCAGCTACATTCCACTGTCACGCCCACAGGAGAAGCGCCTTGACTTTTATGTACATTAACTCTGCTTGTGCGGAAAACTCCACTGCTTTATTCGGCCCTGTCACCCTGAGTAAGGACTTTCGCTCGGCAAATAAGCATTAGCGGAGGCAATATCTGCAATCAGCACTGTTCGGATGCCCTTTTACGTAATTAACGACGAGGACAGGAGCGGGGAAGATGGGGAGAAAATGCCAGGAAACAGATCTGTTAAATTTCCATATGGGGGTGTCTGTCAGTTAGATAAATTCATACACGCTGCTTAAAAAGTAAAAGCTTTGAAAGCGAATGACCTCTCAAACCTCAGGCATACAGGAGAAGATAAAAGCCGCTGGAATCTGTCTGCTGAGATACGAAAAAAATACACACGCAGTATAAATATCACCCGGGCAGAGTTGAAAGTGAGAGTGTTCATAGCTGCTCCTAATAAAAGATTAGCTGTGTATTTGGACTCTGTGATTGGTTTACATGCCGACAGTGGAGTGACCCGGGGCCGTGTTTGGAGATGTACGCCGTAAGAGAAACAGGCAGGTGTGACTCTGACATGTACAGGAAGCTGGGATAGCACTCGTCAGTTGGTTTGTTCATCTGTTTTTCTCTCCGTCTGTCTCTTCCTCTGCATCTCTTATCTCTCCTTCTCTCCATACTTCTTTCTGACACAAAAACAAGCAGAATTGTCAGGAGTTTACGTGCATGAAATATAAAGGTGAAACGCTCAAATATGAAAAAAACAAACAAAAATAGTGAGCAAAAAAGCTAGAGAGAGAGAGAAAGACAGAGAGAGAGAGTGAGAGAGAGATATCAAAAATTCAACGGTTTTGGCTCCTACAGCATGAAAAGGTTTCGCTGTCAGTGGAAAGTAGAAATAATTATGCTAACAAATAGCTTTGATTATGAGACCAAAGTGAGCCTCGTACTTAAGTAAACATGCAGGTTCTTAAAATTCAGGTAGGGCGGTTGCTTAACACCAGGCGGTTGCGAAGAGACAAGGAAAAGAAATAAATGAATACGTCTCATGCGCGTTATAATTAAAGAAAAGAGCGAACGCTGGCGGTGTACCACGCGGCAGAGGAGCAGATGAGGAAGGAGCCGACATGACGCTTATGATTTATTTACTGCGTTGGTTCTCTGAGCCAGCTGGCAGCTTTTCCCCCGACTCATGTCTTACGCTGGGCTCTTTCAGTAAGCTCTTCACGCGGATCGTCCAGACCGCCCTAGGCTGAAGCGCCCTCCCAGAGCACTGTCAACAACCAGGGGGAGCACAGACAGATGGACGGGCAGACAGACAGACACACAGACAGAGGAGACACTCCAAACGTTTCCAGGGTAACACGCCCGCTTGTTATTGCGTCCCACGCTGCGGGCTCGCAGCGTTCGCCGCCCGAGCCTGTCCTTCACGCACTTCCTGTTTCCACTCTCCTCCATTCCCATCTTTGTTTTTATCTGTTAACCGTCAACAGACACTCGAGCAGAGTGACTCACTGGGCTAATATGACAAGTTACATTAAATATGTACCATAGGAGCACAACAACCATGATGCAGGAACAGAACTGTATTTCAGTGAATACATACAGGCATCAAGCTAAAAATGTGATGTTTGAATGTAAGAAATCAACAGAAATGACGTGAAGAGAAATTTGTGTGCATCACACTGCAGTGGACATAGCGCTCATCAAGCCTAAAAGTATATGCAAATGAGATAAGCTATTGTTTCCCCTCTGCAGGTGTTTGAGAAGGAATCGCACCGCGGGTTTGCCATCTGTGGGCAATTTCTCTAACATGCGAGGATTTCCTTCTGCAAAAAAGGGAAGGAATTGACACCAATCTGAGTATTTCCATGAGAACTGGATTGTAGTCACATGAGTGTAGTTTGACCCTGCCGAACAGTGTTCGGGATACAGTTCTCAACAGGCCCAAGAATCAGGTTTTTCATATGGATCTCTCTATTGTCTCTCATTCACCCTCTGAATGACTGAATATAGCCAGTACGAAACTGAAGCCTCACAAATATTCATCTACACACATTGTAACTAAAGTGCTTGGGTGGCATTACATTATAATACTTTTATGATACCGATACTTTTATCCAGAGCAACTTACAGTTGATTATGATAACCAGGGATTGGGACTTGAACCACCAACCTCAGGGATCCAAGTCATGAACCTTAACCTCTAGACTACAGGCTGCCCCAGGCTGGTATTGACTGGCTTGTTTAATTTAATGCTCCAAATGCCAAAGGACAGCCCTCCTCCCTCTCACAGCCAATCAGCAGTCCAGATCCATAGTTCGGGATCCAGTTGATTAGAAGCATCACCATGCAGATACATTCATTTTTATGTCCAATGGGTCCATTAACAAGAACATCTGTCGCTGTCATAGTGTACAACTAAATGATAGGCTACATAGTTGTATGAAAAAAAACAAAACCCCTGAAATGCAGAGAAGTGGTTTATATTCATAAAGTTGTACTGCCCAAAGCGATTGACTCCAATTTCATGATGGATACTTAAGAAGTAATTAAACACTCAAATACCTAATCGTGGTGTCTCAGAAAACTGTTCTTGAGGAACTGATATTTTGTGATTGCAAAACAAAAATAAAAAGACATGTTTGTGGGATTATAGATAATTTCACAGCTTTGTCAGTTGCTGCAATAGATCTTACAAGGTGAAACATGAGCGTATCAAACAAACTGTCTCGCACAGACTGTCTTTACAGCATAATGAGGTACAGTATTGATCTGTCATAAAGAGGTACTATATTAATCTGGAATAGTGAGGCACAGTATTAATCTGGAATAGTGAGGAGCAGTATTTGTCTGGAATAGTGAGGTACTATATTAATCTGGAATAGTGAGGTACAGTATTAATTTGTCATCGGGAGGTTAAGTATTATTATGGCATACTGAAGTACTGTATTAATCTGGAAATAGTACAGTACTAATGTGGTTTTGCGAGTTGCAGTATGAGTGTTGTTGTGGCCCATGGATTCATGTACGTCCACTCTTTAGGCCTAAAATCTACAGGCAGCCTGGCCAGGTGAATTTGAAACATAAAAGCACAAACACAAGGGTCAATTACAATACAATTCAACTGGCACTGCTATCAGCCAACATTCACTCTCCCAATCGGTGCCACCCTTTCGTATGCCTGTCTCTTTAAGGGAAGTAAAAATATGAGCCCAAAATGGCCGCCACCAGGTGAAAACAATAAAAATGGAGTAGCAGTGTTTGGTAGTGAACTCTGTTTTTTCTTCTTTTTTTTCCCTTTTGAAGTTAAAAGTGTTTGCCAGTTATAATTGTGGATGTTACTTCTCTCTCGTCCGATGACTGATGGACTGCTTTCTGAACTTTGGCCACGCCGGATAATGAAAGGTTGCGAGATACAGTTCAGTGAGATCAAACGATTTCAACTTTTTTTGGCGTGGGGTTTAACGGCATCAGTGTTGCAGCAGAGAAAGTGTGAACATTATGGAAACTGGGCATTTCATGGGAATATTATTTTTATTTTCAAATTTAAATAATTTTTTGGATCTTAGATCTTCCTTTTATGGATGTTGGCCTTGCTTTTTGCTGGGTCAGAATGTCTTTTGTGAATAGGACAAACTTACAATGTTTGAACCCAACTGAACATGAATGAACAAAATGTTATTGAAGCAAGCAATTGAATTGATAGTCTTGTATCCTTTTACATCGGTATATTTACTGCTGTATAGATCCTATATAGTTTTGTATGGTCATTTTGCACTTCTGCAAACTCTCACAGTTGTAACAAAAACATCAATCACAATTATTTATCTGGAAAAGTGAGGAACAGTATTAATTTGTCATATCATAGGGAGGTAAAGTATGAGTAGGGCATACTGAAGTACTGTATTAATCTGATATGGTAAAGTACAGTACTAATGTGGTTTAGTGAGTTACAGTATTAATCTTGTTGTGGGCCATGGATTCATGTATGTCCACTCCTAAGGCCGAAAATCTTTAGGCAGCCTGGCCAGGTGAATTTGAAACATAAAAGCACAAACACAAGGGTCAATTACAATACAATTCAACTGGCACTGCTATCGGCCAACATTCACTCTCCCAATCAGTGCCACCCTTTCATATGCCTGTCTCTTTAAGGGAAGTAAAAATAAGAGCCCAAACTGGCTGCCACCAGGTGAAAACAATAAAAATGGAGGAGCAGTGTTTGATCGTGAACTCTGTTCTTCTTTTTCTCCTTTTGAAGTTAAAAGTGTTTGCCAGTTAAAACTGTGGATGTTACTTCTCTCTCGTCCGATGACTGATGGACTGCTTTCTGAACTTTGGCCACGCCGGATAACGAAAGGTTGCGAGATACTGTTCGGTGAGATCAAACGATTTCAACTTTTTTTGGTGTGGGGTTGAACAGCATCAGTGTTGCAGTGGAGAAAGTGTGAACATTATGGAAACTGGGCATTTCATGGGAATATTACTTGTTTTTTTTAAATGTAAATAATTTTTTGGATCTTCCTTTTATGGATGTTGGCCTTGTGTTTGCTTTGGCCTTGCTTTTTGCTGGGTCAGAATGTCTTTTGTGAATGAGACGAACTTGCATTGTTTGAACTCAACTGAACATGAATGAACTAAATGTGATTGAAGCAAGCAATTGAATTGATAGTCTTGTATCCTTTTACATCGGTATATTTACTGCTGTATAGATCCTATATATTTTTGTATGGTCATTTTGCACTTCTGCAAACTCTCACAGTTATAACAAAAACATCAATTACAATGCAGTATATTTATGTGTGTTTTTATACCCCCTTCCTTTATTGCCTTTGCATATTGGAGAATTGTCACATGGCAAAGTGAGGTACAGTATTGCTCTGGCATACTGATCTACAGTATTCATTTGGTATAGTGAGGTACAGTATTGCTCTGGCCTACTGACCTACAGTATTAATTTGATATAGTGAGGCACAGTATTAATTTGGGATAGTGATGTACAGTATTGCTCTGGCATTCTGATCTACAGTTTTTGGTATAGTGAGGCACAGTATTGCTCTGGCATACTGACCCACAGTATTAATTTGGTATAGTGAGGCACAGTATTGCTCTGGCATACTGACCCACAGTATTAATTTGGTATAGTGAGGCACAGTATTGCTCTGGCATACTGACCCACAGTATTAATTTGGTATAGTGAGGCACAGTATTGCTCTGGCATACTGATCTACAGTTTTTGGTATAGTGAGGTACAGTATTGCTCTGGCATTCTGATCTACAGTTTTTGGTATAGTGAGGCACAGTATTGCTCTGGCATACTGACCCACAGTATTAATTTGGTATAGTGAGGTACAGTATTGCTCTGGCATTCTGATCTACAGTTTTTGGTATAGTGAGGCACAGTATTGCTCTGGCATACTGACCCACAGTATTAATTTGGTATAGTGAGGCACAGTATTGCTCTGGCATACTGATCTACAGTTTTTGGTATAGTGAGGCACAGTATTGCTCTGGCATACTGACCCACAGTATTAATTTGATATAGTGAGGCACAGTATTAATTTGGTATAGTGAGGTACAGTATTGCTCTGGCATACTGACCCACAGTATTAATTTGGTATAGTGAGGTACAGTATTGCTCTGGCATACTGACCCACAGTATTAATTTGGTATAGTGAGGTACAGTATTGCTCTGGCATACTGACCCACAGTATTAATTTGGTATAATGAGGTACAGTATTGCTCTGGCATACTGACCCACAGTATTAATTTGGTATAGTGAGGTACAGTATTGCTCTGGCATACTGACCCACAGTATTAATTTGGTATAGTGAGGTACAGTATTGCTCTGGCATACTGATCTACAGTAATCATTTGGTATAGTGAGGTACAGTATTGCTCTGGCATACTGATCTACAGTATTAATTTGGTATAGTGAGGTATAGTATTGCTCTGTCATAGTGAGGTAATTATTTGGTATTATAGAGAATGTTGCAATGAAGATTGGCAATTCCAGTGCTACTTAAAGTTGAGTTTTCTTAAGATTTTTCATGAACAAAATCAGAGGTGCATAAACTGAATGTGATTGGAATTAAATGTGTGTATATTAGACGGTAATGTCTGGCAGGATACCCTAAGAGTGTGTGGAAAAAGACACGTACTCCAGGAAATAGGCTTTGCTTCAGGAACGTCACTGAAGCTGAATCCCCGCCAAAAAAAAAACCTCCCGACAATTTTCTTAAATATGAGCGAATAACACCATTCAAAGACTAGATTTACATTCCCTTGTCTGTCCCAGTGAGGTGAAGTACATAGTAAGTACAAAGTGACTTTGTGTGGGTTTTTCATCTGCTAGAAAATGCTTGAGTGAGTGGGAAGTCACTGTCAACCTGAAAATGGCAGAAAAGATTTTCTGATAAAATCTAAGGCTTCAATTCGAAGGCACAATGCACATCAATCTAGTGCATTGCATAATCGAATTTCTATGCACGTAATCACAACCCGTGTATGAAAAGCATTGTTGTTGGTAAACACTGGTACAGAATGGAGTCTATTCAGTCTTAGCTATTGCTGCTCCAGATAAGTCACTCTCAGGAAGACAAGATGTCTTATTAAGCTTTTACGATCTCTCGCTCTTTCTCGCTAACCAAACATGCTGCATATCTTCTCAGCAACATTTCTGTCCATTTTCCTCTTCATTTTTTTTAGCTTTTAGTATTGTACTCCTTAACAAAAGCGGGAAAAAAGAACATTCTGCCAACAAATGTTTCTGTTGGTAGATTCTGGGGGGGGGGGGGGGGGGTTGAGGAATTTTCAAAAAAAAAAATTTTGTGGGCCTATGTTTGTTGATTGTGCTTTCCTTGATTCTTTCTATCTCCCTCCGAAATGAAAAGCGGGCTCTCTCTTCTCCCGTTTTTGCACAGCGAAACAGCTGTTCGCTTGGTTTATTTATTCATTAAATGTCTTTCTCGGAGAATTTGAAATTCCCAAGTTGTTAATTAAAAATCTTGAAAGAGCGCGAAGGCAAAACATGCTGTACGGCTCGCCTTCCATTCCAGCCCTCTCACAGTCTGGTGAACGCGGGAGCGGCCCGCATGTTTCAGCCGTGACTCGCACAGAAAAAACGCTACTCATATTATGCTCAAACAAACCGCTGTGCTCATTACATGCAGTCATACAATTCTGGAACATTGATAGAACTACACACAACCACACCTGGATGAGAAAATCACTTACAGAAAAGAGAAGCCTTTTGTTTTAGCCTTGCCTTGCATCTCTTAATGGTTTAGAGCACAAACAGTTTGGGTTGTTCAGTGGTCAATAAAAGCTATGCAGACTTTGCTTCTACAAGTGCACTTGTAGTTATTTGAGATTGAAAGTTATGGACAGACATTGATTGAATCCAGGCCATAAGTCTCCGAATCCCTGTCAACAGCATTAATTTCAAGAGACAGTATCGGAGTTGTGGGTTCAGTAAAGCTACTAGCTTGTGATCGTTCCCTGACATGTTATTTTATTTTTTGGCCTGGAGCAGGTACTTATGTTTGCTCTGTATCTTGTGTGAAATGACTAAAAACCACTCAAAGGCACAATATTTTTTTTTATTTGATCCTTTTGAAAAAATTTGTACTGATTTGTTTTGGAATTCAAACCACCTCAGAGTATGGTTTAAATTGCATTTTTAAACAATGGATTCCATGTGCTTTTGCCTGTTCAAAACCAGAGGAGCAGACCAGACTGTGCAGTAAATCTGATCAAACTGAAAATGTGGACATAGCCTGAGTGATAAATCCAATTTGAGTCACTTCAGGCATGCGATATGAACATGGCCTAAGACAGGTTTCAGTGCTGGCATATGGGCGCAATGCATTTGCTTATGGCTGGGGATTAGGAGCTTAGGGAGGTAGGGGTCTTTCTGAGGCCTGTAGAGAGGTAGGGAGGGAGTGTAAGGAGCCAGGGGTCTATCTAAGGCCTTTAGAGAGCTAGGGAGGGAGCCAATGGAGGTTGGGGTGTATCTGAGGGCGACAGTGGGCTGGGGAGGGAGCTAAGGGAGGTCGGGGTCAAAGTGAGGCCTACAGTGGGTTTGTGGAGGGAGCGTAGGGCGGTATGGGTCTATCTAAGGCCTATAGAAAGGAAGTGATGGAGCTTAGGGAGGTCGGGGTCCATCTGAGGCCTAAAGTGGGATGGGGAGGGAGCTTAGGGAGGTATGGGTCTATCTAAGGCCTAAAGTGGGATGGGGAGGGAGCTTCAGGAGGTAGGGATCGATCTAAGGCCGACTGTGGGCTGGGGAGGGAGCTAAGGGAGGTAAGGGTTTCTCTGAGGCCTACAGAGAGCTGGGCAGGGAGCTTTGGCAGGTTGGGGTTTATCTGAGGCCTACAGTGTGCTGTGTATGAAGCGTAGGGAGGTAGGGGTCTATCTGAGGCCTCCAAGGCCAGAACCCTCCAGGCAATGACAGGCACTGCCTCAACAATGCATCTGAAAGCTGAGCAGATACCCTCAATTCCCAAGAGACACCCACAGTGCCTACAGCACTACAGGAGACAGCTAGCACAGACCGAATGAGGAGGGTATTTAGGGACAGCCTGAAGAGAATCAAATGCAGAGGTAACCATGGCAACCCTTGCCAACTTCTATCCACGTTTCACCTGTGTTGTTTGAAAATGTTAACACAGAATCAATATTGATTCAAGGTCACTATGTGTATGTGCTGTGGTAATTTTAATGGAGCTAAGGCCTACACAGCCTCTTCGCTTTCATCCCAAAACAAGGAAAAATCCAGAACCAGGCCGAAATTCAGCTAGAATGTGGCAACTGCTAATTATCTTTTTTACAAGTGCATTTAGGTGAGTTACAGAGAGCAAAAGAAGAAATAAACTATCAACAATTCATGATAAATGCTTTATAAATAATAAATTTACAACCTGTGAGAACAGTTGTGGTCTAGAGTCTAACATATTTATTTGTAAGGAAAAGTTGAGGGGGCCTTAGTTAAATCCTGATCATTGTTGTCAGAAACACCTGATGTACGATTCACAACACTGTGTAAGATAGCATTTCTATACCTCCTTTGAGCGAGCTGACACGGTTATTTCGTGTTCTTTTATCTGAAATACTGACAGTGGGGAAAAAATAAACACAAGGTCTTCCTTCTGTAGGCAATATGTATTTATAAATTCTATTATGTGTATTAACAAGTTCAAGTATGGCATGTTATGATAAAGTGTCATAAAAATAGTCTCTCACATGCACAATGCTATGATTAGGGTTGATTTTTTAGTTAGATGGTTTAGCAACTCATAATGTCATAATAGACATTATATATAAATTATGCATTATAAATATGCATAATGTAATAAAGGGGTGTAATAAAAACTCAATGTGATAACTTGTTGATAATGGACCGTTGAATGGATGAAGCAGTAACTCCTTGCACTTAATACTGGTTATTATATTATCAATTGAGTAACATTTTAATGAGAAATGTAATAACTTTGACATTTAATGGAGTAATACATGAAAATCAGTCTTAAAATTTTAGCAACAAGTAGCAGTGTATCAATCACGTTTCATGACTAACTTGATTTAAAAGAGCACCATGAACAATTTTCACATTTAAATATCCGTAATTGGCAATTAAAAGTGAGTAGTTATTTGTGCGTTGGAGTGAAGATGAGAGATTTATTAAGCGTATGTTTATGACAAGTTTGTGACAAGGGGCAAACGTGGTGGAGACATCCTTAAACGGCTTAACAAGAAAAAAAAAATCCAGTGGTGACAATGGGTACTAGCTATGGTGAAAAGGACAAGAGAACACTTTGTGTGTGTGTGTGTGTGTATATATATATATATATATATATATATATATTAATTAATACTTGCCAATTTAGGGGACTTAATGAGGACGAATGACCAAATACTTAACCTCATAATAAAGTCAGAAGATTCTGGCCAGAAGTTATTATGGTCAAAACGATAGATGTAACAAAAATCTGAAAATATCAACATCTGGTACATTTTTCTTTCTTTTTTTTTTTTTTAAACAGAGAACTTTTTTTTCAATGATACATTTTTTGCCATGATAATCCAGTGGCACATTTAGTTTAGTTTGTCCGATCACATTGACTCACCATAAACTGACACTTGATTAAAAACTCGCTCTTTCAACGCACAACTCACTACTTATTTTAATGGCCATTTATTAATATTTAAAATCGAACATCTTACTTTGTGCTCCTACACAACCAATAATTTGTGGAAATCTATTGAAATATTGCTGATATCTGTTGTTACAACATTAAGACAGTGAGTTTAGTGTATTAATACATTATGCAACACTTATTACACCATTCATCAAAGAAATTGCTGCTCACTCTATAATGTAATAACCAGCATGTAATGTAATAACTGTTTTTGTATTAAATCGTCTGCCGATAATTACATTACAAGATTCTGCGGATGGAAATGGTAAGGGCCATTTATTTAACGACCTAAAATTTGTAACAATGATGTTGTAGTGAATTGTTGTATTCCAGTTTATGAAACAATTACGATATTACTAAATTGATACAAAGTCAACACTGTAAAGACTTTCAGTTTTACAGAACTCGGCATCTGTGGGCTGCAGAATGAGGAAGGGTGTGGCCAAGCTGTAGGTCACCCTGGGTAATGCGGTCTCTGTACCTAATTAAAGTTATACAGTGTGAATGAATATGAGCAAAGGGTATTATCTGATTGTCATTACTGTGATTTATGTGTCTTTTTCTCTGGTTGAGAGCTGTTGGAGGAGATGAGAACATTGAATATATGGGCTTTCATGGGTATGAATGCTAGTTTCAATGAAAGAGAGAGAAATGGAGAGAGAGACAGCGTGCGTGCGTGCGTGCGTGCGTGCGTGCGTGCGTGCGTGCGTGCGTGTGTACAGGCTCAGTGTCTTATTACCTTTGTAATTTAAAAAGGCAGACACAAATGAAGATAATCTATGTGGTCACTATAACAAAGATGTACTTTCTCCTTTTTTGTGAAAACATATCCAAACATCATGAAAAAATCCTTAACTGAATCAATAAACATTCCTAACTTCTCTACCCCCGCCAAATCGGAAAAACTTCATTCGTATTATGTATTTAATTGTATGAAATGTACAACACATTTTAAAATAAGCATCATCATCAGTCTTCATCATTGTCCTTTCATTTCTAATAAAAATGGTCGTTAATTGTAGTAGTGTTACAAATCGTAGAAGTGTTAGTTGTATTAATTCATCAGCAGTATTAAGGTTGTCGTTGCTTCTGTTCTCACAGTAATCTGTGTGCGTGACACTGCTGTGTGCCATTTACTGTACTCATGTTGAAACATACTGTTTTATGCCTTAGCAATATATCTCTGTTTTTTCCGCCGGTAATGCACCCTGAGAGAGGAGGGGAGAGGGGGGAATCCAATGTTCTTATGGATTTACAATACCGCCTCTGTCCATGTTGGTGTAGTGAGACGTATGTTTCTGTAATAGACATCAGCCAGGCATTATGTCTATTCTAATAAAATTATTCGTCCCTGTTAGTCATTTGCCGGTTGTCGTCCTGATGTTCTTGCGCCGTTACTGGCTGTCCTGCTCCGGCGTCTCCGCTGCCTCACGTCGTATCCGTTATGAAATGTGTCCCGCCGTAATGGCCGTGTAAGTCATTCCGGATGGGCGCACCTGTCCAATAAATAAATAAATAGGTAAATAAATATCTAATGTGGCCCTTTCTCACCTCTAAATGATGATACAAGTGGCACTTCCTCCAGCTGAAATATGACCCTGTAGGGCCCCTGAGCTGGGCCAGACGTGGCAGGGGGTATCGTGTGACAGAATGGCCCCGACGGCTACGAACCGGGAGGAAATACTGTCTGTGCGCTCGGGAGTTTTTTTGGAGTTTTCACGCTTGTAGGAAACCAAGTTCGATGTCTTATGAACAATGTACCTGGAGCAATTCAGAACAACGCGAAAGTGTGTGTGTGTGTGTGTTTGTATAAACATAACTGCGTGGGAATGTGTGTGTGAGCATATGTTTATGTCTGTAAATATATCTGAAATATGTGAAATCAATCTAATCAGTTCAACTTATGACAAAAAGTGAATAAAGTGTAAGTAGTTGTCATCTTTTACCCTCATACATATAAAAACCCTTATTTCATACATACACAAACACTACAAAACAAATGTGTATTATTATTGTTGTTATTATTGTTGTTGTTGAAAGAACTGAGTTTCATTGGTGCTCTACTGGTAGATTCCCTGTCCTTGCAGGTTCCTGATTTGTATTCAGACAGAGTCTGTAAGTTATTTTGTAAATGTATAGACATTACATTTTTAAATGTGTCTGACTCAGAGTCACAGCTCAGTGCCGCTATCTCCTCTCAAGGCTTTTTTTCCTTATTTTTCGCTCCTCTTCTTCCTCTTCTGGGACTAATTATTCATTCTTTCTTTCCCTCGTTATCCCCGGCGAGCCGAGCACGCCTCTTCCCCCTAATTTCCAGGGCGACGGACATTTTGCCGTAATTAATTAATTCTGGTGTAGCTCACAGCTCCGAAGCGCGGTACAGCTAGGGCTCTAACGAGGGCCGGGATTTCGGGTGTCACCGCCGCTCCCCGTCGCCATGCCTCTTTCGGACAGCCAATCATGGTGTTTTTATAAGCGGCTGGAGAATAAAAATTGGCCTGGGGCCTTCGTCTTAGCCTTTTTGGTCCCGTTGCAATACATGCTGCCCTAAACCATGTGGAGCTCATTTGAGGAAGTGTCTGAAGAGACTGCTTTGGTGTGGTCTGGAGAAGCTAACCGTTTAGAATGGTTAAAGCTAATCTTTACAATGGGAGATAAGGGCAGGTCTGCTTTAGCCGAGAATGAAAATCAGCAGATCAGGTGTGGGATCACTGTTAGAGACCTAGTCCATGCCATAGTTGCTATGAAGGAAGTGTGTGTGTGCGCGTGCGTGCGTGCGTGCGCATCTGCCTGCACTGTGCTGTTAGTCTGCTCTATGTGTGTGTGTGTGTGCACCATACTGTCTGTACTGTACTTTTACCATCTGCTGAGTGTGTGACGGAGGGAGGGAAGGAGAGAGAGAATATAATACTGTACCCATGAGTGTAACTATGTGAAAGACAGAGAGAAAACAAACAACACCACAGTGAGCGTAACCTCTACACTGTAAGCATGAGAGAAGGAGAAAGACAAAGTATACTCTGAGCTACCTATGCGAAGGTGTTGAGACAGACTCATCAACCCGACCGTTTCCAGTGTACACACGTAAGAAAGAGAGAGAAAGACACCTCTAATTGTGAGTGAAATCATTACATTGTGGGTATTTGGCAGATGATCTTATTTAGGGTGATTTGCAAGACGAAATGCATAGGTGTGGGACAATGGTTCCAAAAGGCGTAGAGGGAAGTAAATGAAACAAGTACCAGAGGTGACAACGTGACACAAGACTAGGACCCTGCTGAAGAAACAAAGAGCGACAACAATGACTACAAGAACAACCGTAATACAAATAAGATCATGAAACTAGGAGTAATTGTTCACGTATGGCTAGAGAGGCCAAAACAGACAGCAGACATGACCAAGAAGTGCATTCACACAAAGAGGGTGACACCAGGCAACCCAAGGAAGCTTGGGAGTTGAGAGGTATGGCAAGCGTGAAGGGTCATAGGTGAAAGTGTAAGGGATAAGGAGAACAACACAAGTTCCTGTGAGTTACTGTGCCCCACCCCGCCCCTCTGGCCGAGGGTATTATACCTCATAACGCTGGGCAGACCCAATTTCGCCTTGCTGAGCGACCATTAATGGCCAATAACACATCTTATGGGGTGATTATCTGCTCTTCTGCTGAATTTATTTCCATGCGTGTTATGGATTTACGATAAGCCCGGCTGGAATGAAACATTATGAAAACGGCATTAAGGCATTCAGTGAGCTTGCTATGCAAGAAGAAAGGATTTCCCATTATGGCAGGGATTACCGGCGTTAGAAAAATCTATATCACATCAAAAGGTCTCTGGGTGCTATCGCACAGCATACTCCAAATGAGGAAGGACTCACCTTGTGAAATTTATCTGCATTCAACTCTTTAACCACCGTCATTCCTACTATGTCTTACACCAGAAGCGCCTCTATAAACTAAAGAGGTCCTAAATAGTACCGAAAGATGTTTTTTTGGCATTATATAGAGTTATTAGCAAACCATTTTGTGCTACATAGTTGTTCATGGTTCTGTATTTCTTATGGAAGTGCAGGATCAGTCCTGCTTCGACTTTGATAACATGCCGGGCCATGAAGGAAGAAGACGTGGAGAAAATAAATTTCAGTCATATTGTCTGCTACGTTGTCTGCTTGGAGACACTATGGAAAATTGGTTCTAAATAGTGACAAGAAGGTTCTTTACTCATAATTGGGGAACCTTTTGTAATAATTATATTGCATAATTGTCAACGCGATAATGACATGTATTTCTTGTGTTTGGATGCATTTATAAATCTCTGGAAGTTAACACAATAAGTGTGTTGTGTAATGACAGATGTGGAAGGAAGAGTGAAAGTGAAACACAGATATGTACAAAACAAAAATGACATGAGGCTGTTTAACAACCATGTTTGGGTTAAAAACAAGGAATACAGACATTGAAGAACAGGTACAGCCAAAAAGGAGAAACTTGTACCAAACACCAACCTCCTTCAGTCTGGCAGGTGCTACTTTTATACAAGGCCTGACAACGTCAATGTCTGACACCTGGGTTGATTACAAAATTCCCCCTCAGATAAGCTTACCTGTTAGAGAGGCCATTGCTGTCTCAAATTCCTGGTCTCTCTCCAGATTTGGGGAGGGTACAGGAACTGCCAGCAACCAAATAGGGCTCTTCCATTCACCTCTATCACCACCACAATATCCAGTTAAAGTCCAAAGACTATTTTTACTTTTGGGTGCAAAGTAATCTGCAAAGCAGTTTTTCCATGGTCTGTAAACAGATAACAGAACACTACTTGGAAGGGTACATTACAATAATGGCTTTGTAAGTAAACAGATACCAATGAATTGACTTTCACAGATGAGGTGAAGGTAAACCAGAAAATTGACAGAGACTACAGCGATGGATTAATGATTTGGCAACTGTAATGAAATTCAGTGACAGATTTTGCTGTCTGTCTCATTGTGGCTGGAGAGTTATCGACACTGCATTTGACCAGAGATCCTGTGACTTCCACAGCGCACTCGGTTACGTATGTCTATTCTTTGAACCAAAAAAAGCTACCCTGATTCATTCCCAGAATCCACCGCAGATACATAACGTCTGTGTGATAGTACACACACGCCATTTCACCACATCAGTCTGTTTGGAAGGAACCGGCCATCGTTTTTCTGTTTAATAATTTGCAAAGTTCTGTATTTACAAAATCACAAGATAGATATTCATCTGGGAGGGAGATTGCTTGATAAAGAAACGTGATTATTTTTGTTGTGCTGCACTGAGAGGATGATGGACTGTCATTTCCTCTCATTTTGCTGGGACTCTTACAATATGCACCTGAGTGATTCACGCTCAAAATGTGCTGGCGTGATTTGGAAATCTGAGGCAGCAGGCTTCTGAAAGATGGTTAATTTAATTCCTGCCAATCACCAGTGACTCAAAACTGAGCCACTGACTGGCAGCTCTTCTTCAAATAATTCTTGTGCTCGGAATGATATTTTACATTTAGAAATATAAATATTGTCAAAAGAATAAAACAATTTTCCCGATGAAAGCAGTTAGACATAATAATGAAGTCTTGGAACTTAATTATTTATGGCTGTGAAGCTATGTTGGTAATAAAGACAACAGTTATATTTGCTGTAAGCACATCTGTTTTATTTCCAGATAAACGGACGCAAATCTACTTCAAATATCCACAATATACTTAAACAATCCTATATTGGAAAGGCCTTGACTTCTAATCTGTACCAAAGAGTATGCTGTGCTACTCGTTTGGGTATTACAGGGTGTAGCGATACTCATTTGGGTATTATTGAGCATGGTGCTGCGCTTTTGGGGATTATAGTGTGTGGTGCTGCTCATTTGGGTATCATCGTGTATAGTGCTTCTCTTTTGGGTATTATAGTTTGTGGTGCTCCTCATTTGGGTATTATAGTTTGTGGTGCTGCTCATTTGGGTATCGTAGTGTATAGTGCTTCTCATTTGGGTATCGTAGTGTATAGTGCTTTTCATTTTGGTATTATAGTTTGTGGTGCTGCTCATTTGGGTATCGTAGTGTATAGTGCATCTCATTTGGGTATCGTAGTGTATAGTGCATCTCATTTGGGTATCATAGTGTATAGTGCTTCTCTTTTGGGTATTATAGTTTGTGGTGCTGCTCATTTGGGTATCGTAGTGTATAGTGCTTCTCATTTGGGTGTCATAGTGTATACTGCTTCTCATTTGGGTATTATAGTTTGTGGTGCTGCTCATTTGGGTGTCATAGTGTATAGTACTGCTCATTTGGGTATCATCGTGTATCATGCGGCTCATTTGGGTATCAAAGAGTGTGGTGCTTCTCATTTGGGTTTTATATTTTGTCGTGTGTCTCATTTGGGTATCATACTATGTAGTGCTTCTCATTTGGGAGTTAAAGCTTGTGGTGCTTTTCTTGGGTTTTATAGAGTGTGGTGCTCCTCATTTGGGTATAATAGTTTGTGGTGCTCCTCATTTGGGTATTATCGTTTGTGGTGCGGCTCATTTGGGTATTATAGTTTATGGTGCGGCTTATTTGGGTGTCATAGTGTATAGTGCTTCTCAGTTGGGTATTATTGTTTGTGGTGCGTCTCATTTGGGTATGATCGTGTATCGTGCTTCTCAATTGGGTATTATAGTTTGTGGTGCCGCTCATTTGGGTATCAGAGTGTGGTGCTGCTCATTTGGGTATTATAGTTTGTGGTGCTGCTCATTTGGGTATTATAGCTTGTGGTGCTGCTCATTTGGGTATTATAGTTTGTGGTGCCGTTCATTTGGGTATCAGAGTGTGGTGCTGCTCATTTGGGTATTATAGTTTGTGGTGCTGCTCATTTGGGTATTATAGTTTGTGGTGCTGCTCCTTTGGGTATCATCGTGTATAGT